>CAJHQP010004503.1:0-54673 GCA_905132765.1 Moricandia arvensis | reverse complement strand
TGTAGTTATGTTTTAGCCCCTTACAAAAGTCGGACTCACATTTAGTTCACCGTATTGTTTCCCTTAAAAGAATAGTCTGGGATTTTCGCAGTCTTTTTTTGTCTTTCTGCCCAGAGCGGATCGGCAAACTTGGGTGCCTCACACCGTTAAGCTAATGAAAAAATTGGAAAATAAAAGACATTTTTTTCTAAAGATTTGTCACAATAAGATTTATAGAAGATTGTTTTAGGTAATTAATACTTAGTTTACCTTTTAATACAATTTAATAATTACCCCCTTATATTTATCTAAATATAAATGTATTTCTTTTATTATTTTAGTTTTTAAAAAAATTAAAAAAAAAACAATTTCAAATAAAGAGGAAACTAAATAATACCCTTTTCTCTTCATCTCTCCTCTTCTTCGCGACTCTTCAACACATAACACATGTGCGATTACCAGTAAGATCCGAGTGACCCCATTTTTTCCTAACCCGATAAGCTTCTTTTTTTCATTCGCATAATCTCATTATTGTCTTCTTTTTCTTTCGTTATCAAGGCACATAGACTGAAGAATTTGGGGGTTTGTTCATTTACTCTAGGGGTTTCGTCGGACACTCGTATTCATCTTCTTCTACCATCAATTTCATGCATCTCCGCTTCTAAAAGCACTAGGTTTGCCATTACTCGTCCTTTTAGGGATTCTTTCAACGCGCTAGATTTCTTAACAAATTCATCACTTAAACACCCGATTTGTCTTATTTCTTAATCTAAAATTTCGTTAAGATATGGGTTAATTTAATCTTTCTTATACAATTACGCAACAGTTCATGCAAGTTATTGTTTGGTTCGTGTTTTTTGATTTTAATTTAAGTATCACTATCGATTATTGGGTTTTTTTTTGAAAGAGGGATTTTTGGGTTTGTTTTGGGTGTTTTTTGAATTTTAATTTGTAGGAGCTATCGATTTCGCTTTTTGTTGTTTTGTCATTGATTCAAAGTTGTTAATATGTGTCAAATATTAGAAACAGGTAAGCTGGAACAATGATGTTTGGGTTTATTTCTTTGACAATAGATGCGCAATGCCTCCCCTGATAAGCTTCACGGTTTTTGACATGTTTGGATGACATAAAACATCTGATAACTATGGTTTGACATGTTTGGAAATGAACACGCACAAACCTCTGTTTGGAATTCTTTGACATGTTTGGCAATGATGCCTCTCATAAGCTTCAGTTTTTTCATGTTTTGGAAACAATTGCTAATATGTCAGTGAGAACTTCCATTTTTGTAGTTGTCTGATTCAAAGATTGTTTTGTGTCCGGAATATTAGACATTAGGTGGAAACATAGATTAATGTGATTCTTCAAATACAAAGTTATTAAACTAAAAGTAAGCATTTTTAAACTCCCAATGAATTGTGGACCCAAATTCACAAGTTATAAAAGTTCATATATCTTCGCTTCCTTTTGTTTGATGCTCTGATTACAAAACTTTTTTTCTTTGATTTAGGTATGTCTGAGGAGTTACTAAGCGGACATACTTTAAGCCGAGTGAAGAGACCAAGTACACTGCAGATCAATATAACTGGCAAGATGGTACGGCCTATCTCAACAGCATTGAACAATTGGCTGCCAAAAGGAGTTTGAATGAAGTGAAGAAAGATCGGGTTTTTTTTGCTCAGATTTTTTCAGTTTTCATAATGGTTTTGGGTTTCTCCATGCGAGACGTGAATACAAGCAGCTTCTTGTGTACGGGAGCTGGTGACTTACAAGAATGCATGACGCCTCTGGTTTGTCTTTGCCGAGGAGACCCTTCCGTCCGATTTTCATTGCTTGAGTTTCTATGCAGTCTACCCCGGCATAATTAAATCTGGGCTTCAGCTGTATACAACATAGTTTAATCTTGGCACCTTAAGGAGTTGGTTGACTGGATGATGATGGTGGTTTCTGGAGCACCTTAGTGATCAGCGGCAAATAAAAGAGGAATAGTTCTAATAATCTTTAAGATTTCAATACGCTGGGAAAATGCACAAGGGAAGCTGTTAAATGAAGTGGATAATGCTGATCGGAGATTAAGGCTGGTGGGTAGTCTTTGGCGTCATTGTTTGTGTTGTTTACCGTGAGGGTGAGATGAGAAGAGCAAATTACTCCCGATCAAGTAAACTGTCAAGTGTGGTTATGGATCTTGAGAAGGTTCAAGAATTACCGCTGGGGAGTTGCTTCCTTTTGATCTTACTACTGCGAGTCGCATAGCTAAACGACGAAGACAAACTGAAGGAGAATCCTATACGTTAGTTAACGTGTATAGATGGCTTCACTTACTACGGTCTTTCAGATTTGGGACTATTAACATGGTAGGCATTGTATTCCAAATAGATTGGAAAAGCTTTGTGGAAGAAAACTGACAAAAGTTTTATAGAACGGTCCCTAGAAAAAAAAAATGTCGTAAACTGTTGATGGGTAGCTGCAAAGATCTTCTATAAAATGATGTGAGCCAGAATAACAAGTTTTGGAGAACATCTTCACAATTTAATAATATTAATACCCTCATTAAATTAAAATAGAATTGTTAACATTCCGGCATATCACCACACGACTAATTCCCGCATCGTTTTCATCAAGGCCATTCTTCCAAAACTATTCTCTGAGCTTACTGTCAAATTAAAGACAGAGGAACCAATCCTCAAGCCGTTGGATTCAGAGCGACCATTTTCATGAATGCTATCCCACGATTCTTTCGGTGAAGTAATACAGTGACGCTTGTGGAGAACAGTCATTTTACATTGGTGAGTCACTAAGCTGAAGCTTTCTTGATTGGTCCGCTAGACCATATATCCCACTTTATACCGATGATGGAGTTGCAGTTGCTTGCTTTGATTCAACTTTTGGTAGTTTCCGGACAGTAGTCATTGGAGTCCACCAATTACTTGCATCCCTGTCGTTATTGGGGCTGTGATGGATCAAAATCAGGTACGTACGAGGCTTGGAGAAAGCCCTTCAAGGTCTTGCGTACCTATTGCTTCGTCCATATCATCCGCTTCACTCAAATTCACATCCTCTAATTCAACATAGAAAATTCATAAAAAACTTATAAACTAATAACATCCAAAGTTCACATAACAAAATACACATCAAAACTTATAAAGTTACACAAAGTTCACATAGCAAAATACAACATCATGATGCCGATACATACTTAAGCCTGATTTTGAACAAGACACTTACAAAACCAATAAAACAGGTTAATCACATTTTAGAGAAGTGATGAAGACTAGTGGTTCTTTACAAGCGTTTGGACCTCCTCGGGGATGGCTTGGTAGGCGATGGCTTGGTAGGTCGTTGGGTTGCTAGGAGCTGGCTTATTCGTTGAACATCTTTAAGCTGAGACTGCAATTCCTCAAATCTTTCACCCATCTTTTTCTCTAGCCTCTCTTCATCGCAGCAAAATTCTGCTGAAACATTGTGCCACAAAGCCTTCATATATTCATCAAACGAAGGCTGTTGTGGTCTAGTATATAGGACCTTATGCTTCCTTTTTTTCCATTCCACGATCCGGGAGCTCTTCTTTCCCTTTGTTATCTCTCGCGCCTATGCTTGTTGATCTTTTTTGGAGTTCGAAACTCTCATGCTCCCACTTGCTTCATTGTTCCCACCTGCTTCATCGCTCCCGCTCATCATTCCCACCTTCTCCTCCTCATTAGGTTTCCCACCTTCTTTTTTCCCAAATGAAAACACTGGTGTCTCTTCATACTCCCAATGATGATCACTGATGTCAAAGTGACTCATTATCATCCTCATGAGGACCTTGCATTCTATCATCCTCCACCTGCATCTTCCTTCTAAAAACAGCACTTTGCAACTACATCATAATTCCCTGTCCACGAGATGTATGGATAGATGTTCATCCTACACAATAAAGGTGAAGAAATTGAATTAATCTAAAAAACTTAATCTAAAAAACCGGATGAAGTAATCTAAACAAAAACCATATTTACCTTGGGTGTGAAGATGTTCTCCAACTTGTTGAGCTCCTCATAAGAAATCTTTGCAGCTCCCATCCAGTTTACGCATCTAGGACCGTTCCTTAAAACTTTGTTCAGTTTTCTTCCACAGAGCTTTCCAATCTTTGGTACTGCTTCCATAGCCCAAATCTGAAGACCGTAGGTGAAGCCATCTAACACGTAACTCGTAGGATTCTCCTTCAGTTTGTCTCCGTGTTTTAGCTATGGACTCGCATAGAAGATCAAAAGAAGCAACTCCCCAAGGGTAATTTTGAACCTTCTCAAGATCCATAACCCAACTTGACATACTTGATCGGGATATTTGCCTTCTCATCTCACCCGTAAACAATACAAACAATGACGCAAAGATACACCAGCCTAATTCGATTCAGCATTACTCCACTTCTTAACAGCTTCCCTGTGATTTTCCCACAGATCAAGAATAGAAATTCCCTTATTTGCCCTGATCACTAAGCTCCAGAAACCACCATCATCATCCCAGTCAACCAACTCCTTAAGTGAGAGACTAGTATCACACTGAAGCCCGGTAACTGCATAGAACTCAAGCAATGAAAATCGGAGAGGTCTCCTCGCAAAGACAAACCAGAGCTCATGCATCTTGTAAGTCACCAGCTCCCTACACAAGAAGCTGTGTATCACTCTCGCAGAGAAACCCAAACCATTATCGAACAACTGAAAAATCTGAGCAAAAACCCGATCTTTCTTCACTTCATTCAACTCCTTTGGCAGCCAATTGTTCAATCTGTTGAGATAGCGTACCATCTTGCAGTTATTATTGATCTGATGTACTTGGGTCTCTTCACCCGGCTTAAATAGCCGCTTAGGTAACTCCTCAGACATACCTACAATCAAGAAAAAAAAGTTTGTAATCAGAGCACAAACAAAGAAGGAAGATATATGACTTTATAACTGTGAATTTGGTTCCACAATTCATTGAGTTTAAAATGTACTTTTAGTTTTAATAACTTTGTATTTAAGAACACATGTTCCACCTATGTCTAATATTCGACACAAAACAAAATCTTTGAATCAGACAACTACAAAAATTGAAGTTCTCACTGACATATAGAATTGTTTCCAAACATGAAAAACTGAAGCTTATGAGAGGATTCATTCCAAACATGTCAAAGAATTCCAAACAGAGGTTTTGTGTCATTCCAAACATGTCAAACCATAGCTTATCAGATGTTTTATGTCATTCCAAACATGTCAAAACCGAAGCTTATCAGAGGATTGGATCATGTCAAAGAAAAAACCCAAACACATGTTCCAGCTATGTCTAATATTTGACACAAAACAAATTTGAATCAGACAACAACAAAAAGCGAAATCGATAGTCCACAAATTAAAATCAAAAACACCCAAACAAACCCAAAATCCCTCTTTCAAAAAAACCCAAAATCGATAGTGATACAAATTAAAATCAAAAACACCCAAACAATAACTTGCATGAACTGCGTAATGTATAAGAAGATTAATAAACCCATTCAACGAATTTTAGATTAAGAAATAAGACAAATCGGGTTTAAGTGATGAATTTTGTTAAGAAATCTAGGGTTGAAAGAATCAAAAGGAGTAATGGCAAACCTAGTGTTTAGAAGCGTGAGATGATGAAATTGATGGTAGAAGAAGATGAATACGAGTGTCCGACGAAACCCTAGAGTAAGAACAAACCCCCAATTCTTCAGTCTATGGCTGATAACAAAGAAAAAGAAGACAATAATGAGATTATGGAATGAAAAAAAGAAGCTTTCGGGTGGAAAAACGGGTCACTCGGATCTTACTGTAAATCGCCATTGTTATGTTGAAGAGTCGCGAAGAAGAGGAGAGATGAAGAGAAAAGGTATTATTTAGTTTCCTCTTTATTTAATTGTTTTTTTTTTAATTTTTTAAAAACTAAAATAATAAAGAAATACATTTATATTTAGATAAATATAAGGGTATAATTGTATTAAAAGGAAACTAAGTATTAATTACCTAAACAATCTTCTATAAATCTTATTGTGACAATCTTAGAAAAAAATGTCTTTATTTTCCAATTTTTTCATTACTTAACGGGGCACCAAGTTTGCCGATCCGCCTGGGCAGAAGTAAAAAGACTGCCGAAACCCAACTATTCTTTTAAGGGAACAATACCGGTGACTAATGTGGTCCGACTTTTGTAAGGGGCCTAAAACATAACTACATTTGACCAAATAGATAACAACTTAATTCCTAACAAAATTAATACGTGACTGACGGGTTTAAGTTCTTCTCTTATCATCTACCACCATTTATTTTACCATATAAATATTTTAAATCGGATTTTAATTAAACCGACTTTATTTTGTTCCAGATTAGCTCACTTTTAAATGTTTTACATACACACACACATATATATATATATTTCAGGTATCACTCTGTTTTGTTGTTTTTAACCTAAAATATATCAAAATTTATTTAAAATTGTGTAAAATAACCTAAAAACCAGAAATAAATAAAATTAAATATTTATGTAAAAAATGAAATTATTCAAAACTTCATCCTACTTTAACAAGTAAAAAAATAATAAATATTTATTCCCTATGATTTATAAAGAATACTTTAAAAAATTAAAAAATTTGGGCATTTAAAAAAAATTAAAAAATTTGGGCCTTAATGTTCTTCCTAGGGTTTTCGAGTTCGGTTGAACGGTCGTTTTAAATCTTCTGGGGGGTTTGATTTTGGTTGAACGACGTCGTTCAAAGCTATTGGTCTCTGACCTTGACAAACTGATAGTGCGTCGTCGCCGTGGTAGATATTCTCTCTCTCTCCCTAGAACTTAAAAGCGAGTATGGTTGTGAAGGAGAAAGATGGTGAGGCCCAAGAAGAGACCAAATTGGTTGTTCCATGGATGAGAGCTCCCCTTGACGTCAGCCATGTCGATAGCTGCTCACTCGAAACCCTCCCTTGCCTTCATCCCAGGTTACCCAACCTTTCTTAGTAATGTTTCTTCTTAAGCTGCGACTAAAGTTCAAAACTTTCTGTATAGAGAAAGGTTTTGAATTGAGCATAACCCACCAATCTGTTATGTGTTCCTCATATTGTTCTGTCTCTACTTCTTACACTAAAATTCTGTTTTGTCTGGACAAGATTCAGATGAGTAAGAACTGTTTTACCATCACTTGATTTGTGCTGAATATTTTCTTATAAGCTGCAAGTAAAGTGGAAAATTTTCTTACCATGTCTATGCGTAGTAGACACAACACTTTGTTATGTGTTTGTTTTTTTGCTTATGCCTATCTTTGTCTGTTTTGTCTTGCATTTCATCAAACAGTTTCACCATCACTTGGCTTGTGCTGAATGGTTTAGTTATGGGTTTTTAAAAATCTTCTGCGTTGCTAGGTTGAAGGAGGCATTGGATAAGATGAGTATATCATCACTCTTTCCAGTTCAAGTTGCAGTTTGGCATGAAACAATAGGGCCTGGTGGCTTCCAAAGAGACATCTGTGTTAACTCTCCTACAGGAAGTGGAAAGACTCTCTCTTACGCTTTACCAATTGTCCAGACCCTTTCATCTCGTGCTGTCAAATGCCTCCGTGCTTTAGTCGTATTGCCCACTCGTGATTTGGCCTTGCAGGTATAATATTCCCACGCCCTTTGTTCCACTTATGCGTTCGTTTTAACTGAAGCCATCCTTTTTCTTTGACATTAGGTTAAAGCTGTTTTTGACTGTATAGCCCCATCTGTGGGGTTATCTGTTGGTTCAGCTGTTGGTCAATCTTCTATAGCTGGCGACATCGCGCAGCTCATCAAAACACCTAAACTTGATGCAGGGATATGTTATGATCCTGAGGATATATCACTGAACCTTGAAAGTGCTGTGGACATATTAGTAGCAACACCAGGAAGGTTGATGGACCATATCAACAACACCAAGGGCTTTACCGCTTGAGCATTTGCGTTACCTTGTAAGAAGAACACTTGGAACCTCCCTTATTAGTTTCCAATTATTTTTTTATTGATGTTGTTTTTAGGTTGTTGATGAAACCGATAGATTGCTTAGGGAATCATATCAAGACTGGCTCCCAACTGTTCTGAAACTGACTCAGGCATCTGATGATGGCCTGTTTCCTTTGGTTCCTTCCGCTTTTGGTTGTCTGCAGACTATCCGTAGACAGTGAGTTCCATCTCTTAAGCACATCTGTAGATATAATAACCAAACCATGTTAGTCAAAACTGATTATAAGTCACTAATGTGATGCTTACTTCAAATTCTCAGAAGTGTAGAAAGAGGTTTCAAGGGTAAACCGTATCCAAGGCTAGCGAAGTTGGCGTTATCAGCTACATTGACACAGGACCCAAGCAAGCTTATTCAGCTTGACCTGCATCACCCTTTATTCATGACAACTGGAGCTACCCGATACAGACTACCCGAGAAGCTAGAATGTCTTAGACTGGTATGTATACGTGTTTAATTATGTATTTTCTCTTCAAGTTCGTGCTTAAACATAGCATTTATCTTCCCATGATGTCTTTTAACAGATTTCTGAAACTGCGCTGAAGCCTGTATACTTGGTTGCTCTCTTAAAATCATTGGAAGGTGAAAAGTGTATCGTTTTCACATCTTCTGTTGAGACAACTCGTCGTCTGTGCAAGTTACTCAACTTTTTCGGTGACGCGAAGATAAAAGCAAAAGAGTATTCAGGTGGTCTTAACCAAGCAGTTCGAAGGTACATACATTACTAGTTGAACGCGCCATGTACTGTCATTGGAACCCATAACAGTTCAACTTTTCTCATTTTTTTTGGATGCAGCAAAGAACTAAAGGCCTTCAGGAAAGGAGATATTCAAGTTCTTGTATCATCTGATGCTTTGACTCGTGGAATGGATGTTGAAGGTGTAACAAATGTCATTAATTATGACATGCCTCAGTATCCAAAGACCTTCATCCATCGTGCTGGACGGACAGCTAGGGCAGGTCATGCTGGACGGTGCTTCACATTGCTGAGTGATCATGAGGTAAGCTTAAACCCAAACATTCTTTTCTCTACTTTGGTTGTAAGAGATACCTCACTGAACCTTAGTCTCTTTGGATAATTGCTTAAGTTCTGGACTCTAGCTCTATTTGTTTATTTTAATATACATGAAAATTTCAGGTGAGGCGTTTCTCAAACCTCTTGAAGAAAGTTGGGAATGCTTCATGCCCAGTTTATCCAATCCCATCCACTTTGTTTGATTCTGTTTGTGCCATTTACGAACCTGGTAAACTTCTTCGCCTTGTGTAAATTAGCTCTACTGCTCTAAGGAAGCACTCAGCATATAGACATGAAAAATGAGAGTGGTATATGTAATTAAATTGAGATTCTTAACCTTCTGTTAAGACCCATTGTTTTGTTACATGCGAGTTTTGGTGGCAGAATACTACTGATCTAGATTTAGAGTTTTATGGAAGCAAAAACATTTAATGGATAATGGTTTTGATGAAATAAATCATTTCTAATTTTTCAGCTCTGGCGAAGCTGAAGGAATCGGTTGAACCAAACGCACCGAGAAAAGGAAGACAAGGTTTTAAGCACATGTCAAGAAGCAAAAACTAAAGAGATGTATGGTTTAAGACGTTAGTGGTTAGATCTACTTAAAACTCTGGTTTTCACGTACCTTGTCTACATATGATGAACAATATTTGATCTCTATCTATCTACTTAAAACTCTGGTTTATATCTCTGACCAACCCCTAGGTAATAAGCTCTCCGCAGCTTCAGAAAATCAGTTCTTTGAAGCTCTTTCATCAGACAGCCAAAGTGTTGCTCCCTCGCTGCTTCCAAATTTTTCTTGAAGCTCTTTAATCAGCCAGCCAAAGTGTACACCTTGAAGCTCTCAAAAAGGTGTATTTTGTTTTCTTTACTGAGCCTGCCACATGATAACATTATAACCAAAAACAAAAACAGAGATAAGAGTTTAAGCTATTAAAAAGTCGTCATGATAGCAACATAAATGAAAACTAAAGCAAAAGTTTGATCTAACCTGTTCATAGTGCTATGTCAACTAAGGCATAATATGATAATTTTCTACTGGTCATAGTGATGTCTCAACTTGGCTTCACCACTCTCTCTTCTTTTATTCCAGGGAGAAAACATCTGAGTATTCTAGATATTTAATACAAATCGAAGTTCTATCTAAAGTTGAAATAAACAATTTTATTTTGGAAGTTAGGAATATTTTGACAAAAACGATGAGACACATAACCCACTCTCAGCAGAATTCCATTTTAAAAGATCATTTCTTTAGTCTTCTATCTCATAAATCTCTACCTATATAATATGAAATAGACTATACTAACATCCAGTAAAAAATCTAAGAATGTTTTTTCTATATATAGTAATAAACGACAAAATTGTGTTATTTACAGAATCACAACCCACTATACAGACTGAAACTACTATGCCTTATTTTTCCGACAACAATGATCTCTATTCTTATTGTTAAACTCATCAACAAAATAATCATATAATGTGGTTCATACTTTTGCTCTTCTTCGTAGTGTAGTACTTGAAGTCCTTCTCCATGATCTACACAATTCCAAATCATCTTAACACAACACTAAACGACTATAACTCGAGAAGTGTCATAATTCATGATACTACTTAGATATACTATACTCCTTCGTTTCATATTAAATGTTATAGTATAATTTTTTTTTAACAAAATAAATGTCGTTTTCAATACAAAATTTATTAATTTTATTTTGTAACTTATTTTGTTATTGATTGAAATATGATTAGATGCATAAGTAATTATGTTTTTATATAAAATATATATAAAATTAATTATTTATTTAATCTGTATCCATAAATCTAAAATGACACTTATAATAAAATATAATGAAACTGAACGAGTATAACATATGATAAAAAATCTGAGGGAAGAGGAAAGTCCTGCTAATGATCATTGAAAAGTCTCCCATACCTGTTAAAAATGAAGGTGTCTACAATGCTTTTCTAAATGGTCTTAATGATTTTGTCCCTTCCTCTTCTAAGAAATTCCATGAGCTAGTTCGCACCCTGAATCTAGGCCTGGGCATCCGGGTCCTCGGGTCGGATTCGGGTCGGGTCTTCTCGGGTTCGGGTCCTTCGGGTCCTAGAGATTTAGACCCATATAGGTACTTTAAAAAATTCCGGTCGGTTCCGGGTCGGGTCTTATCGGGTCCGGGTCGGTTCGGGTCCACTTATCTCGTATCCGCAGATACCCGAATTTTTTGATTCTTTATTGTATCGGGTCGGATCTAGGTATTTTGGATCCGATTTCAGGTCGGTTCCTGATATTTCGGGTCGTTTCTACATATTTTTGGGTCTAAATATGTGTTTCAGATCTACTTGTACCCCTTAAACCTGCAATGTTACCCGAACCTCAAACCTGCAATTTTGAAACCCCATAACGAAAAAAACACATTCTGAAACTGCAGTAGTGCAATTACCGTAACCATAACTAATAAACTTAAAACATGATCTAGTTACCATTCAAAACACACAAAAAAAATCATTAAGTCTAATATTCTTCGGTTCCAAAAATACCCGATCGGGTCCCGGGTCGGTTCTGGACCCGAACCTGCTACCTACGGGTCCTCCATCATTAGACCCAATAAAGTAAAATTCTCGGTTCCGGTTCCGGACCCGAACCTGTATTTTCGGGTCGGTTCCGGGTCGGGTCCTCGGATACAGGTTAAAATGCCGAGGCCTACTTGAATGTGTTTATAAAATTTACAAATCATCAGAGCAATCATCAACATTTTAGAATTTTTAATTTGTCTCCACTATTTTCTTGTTTGTAGAAAGAAATGTAAGAAAAAAAATCAGATTCCCTCTAAATATATTAAATTTAACAAATTTGAGTAATAAATATAATTAATTTCAGCTAATAATTAAAGATAATTTGGTGAAGAATGCTAAGAAACTAATATTATACACAGAAAAAATATTTCTTACTAATACTCCCTCCGTTTCATATTAAGTGTCGTTTTAGAGAATTTTTTTTGTTATAAAATAAGTGTCGTTTTCGACTTTCGATGCAAAATTTATTAATGTTATGCTGCAGTTTATTTTTCTATTGGTTGAAATATGGTTAGGTGTATAGGTAATTGTATTTTTATATAGAAAATATGCAAAATTAATTGTTTTTTTAATCTGTGTGCAAAAACTTAAAGTGACACTTATAATGAAACATAAGGAGTATAAAATATTAAATACATATATAATTAAACTTGTAAATAAATTTGATTGATTCCCAATAGAAACTTTTGACGAACAATTCGTCGGAAAAACTATTTTGACTATTACGTCCGTTTGAGATTAATTGTTGTTTTCTTATAGTACACCCAAGAGCCAGCCTCATAAGGGAGAACGTAGAAGCAACCAGTTTCCTTAATTTCTCTACCTATTAAACCACATGCTCATATTATCTATTCATTCCAGCTACTTCAGATACACACAACAACGTAGATATAAAAAAACTCGATAAATTGGAAGAGATAATTATCATCTAACACACAAAAAAAAAAAAAAAAAAAGTGAGACATGGAGGAAGATATTAAGAGATTAGTCCTGGTATACATTTCCGCAATACTCTCTGTAAGTTATTGTTACTACATATCGACCAGATTCAAAGCTGGTGTTCCTCGGTTACTCTCTATTCTTCCAGTATGTGTTCAGTTCTTTGTTTCTTCTATGTTCTTCTCCTCTGCTTTGTTCACTTCCAACATAATGTTTACCCTAACAGGGATGGGAGCTATAAAGCTCATCCTCTTTGCATTTGATAAAGGTCCTCTTGTCCCACTTCCCACAAGTCTTTTTAGATTCATGTGCTTCGCTTTTTTCCCCATCGAAAACCTTAGAAAAAACCCTAATAAATCTCAATCTACTTCCCCCACTTGGGTTTTCCCAGCTAAAGTTGCAATATGTGCAGTGTTTTTAACATCACACGTGCGAGGTTATAAACATAACCTTCCCACGTTCCTGTTATGGGTTCTGTATCCTCTATATATGTACTTGCCACTTGATATTACATTTAACCTCATCAAATTTGTGTTCACTATCATTCTTGGGTGCGATCTTGAGCCAGTGTTTGATGAACCTTACTTAGCCACATCTCTTCAAGACTTCTGGGGTCGTCGGTGGAATCCAATGGTGTCTTCCATTCTCCGGTCAGCTTTCTATGCTCCTCTTGTGGGTAAATCCAACTCCGGTGTGGCTATGTTTATAGGGGGTTTTACGACGTTCCTCGTCTCTGGACTGTTTCATGAACTTCTATTCTTCTATACAAGTCGTGAAAGGCCTTCCGGGGAGATCACTTTGTTCTATGTGTTACATGGGGTCTGTACTGCGACAGAAATGGTGGTGAAAAGGTCAAGGTTTGGGCAGCGTTGGGCAGTGAGACCAGTGGTGTCTCGGCTGCTTACAATGACATTTATAATTGTGACCAGTGGTTGGCTCTATTTCCCTCAAATCACAAGGGGAGTTGAGATACGCCATTATGTTACTGAATATTTTATTGTTTCGTGAAACTATGAAATAAGAAAACTAAAATGTTGTTTACCAAAAATAATAGTAATTCATATACGTATGTGTTTCAATACTGAAAGAAATGAATAAGTTGTGTTCATCTGTTATGTATACCTCGTGACTAAAATTTGTTTTATTTGTTGGTTTTGTCGATTTTTTTTTAATTTTCTGGAGATATTACTTTATCGAGACTTAGCATAGTTACTACTTATTACTAATCGGTTCAATCATATTAACTGTAAAATTATGAAAGAAGCGAAAATCTAAATTAAACAAAAAATTTCATTAGTGTTTGTCTATACACATCTTCACGTCGACTGTTGGTTTCTTGTTTAAGCAAACAGACCTATAAGCCAGCCAGTTGAGTCAAAAAGCGGACATCCATTGAAATTGCGTAAAAGATAGACAGGTCAAAACTAGTTTTTCGAAAACAAATTAAACGTATATGTTGTATGAGAATAGAAAAATTAGAAATAATGACAAAAAGTGACAGTAGTGTAACTAATTTGTTTTTTTTTTTCAAAATAATATAATTAAAGAATGTTAACCTTATAATTAATTTCAGATCAAAATATTTTAAACATTAAGGAAATAGTAAAATGATATAGTGTAGTATTTTGTGTTTTAATAAATATTTTAGTTTGATTATTTTTATCTGATCAGAATATGATTCATTTTGTTTAACAATTATTCTTTTGTAATTTTGTTGTGATCTATAACGAATAAATAATGCGTATTTTATAAAAAACAGAAAACATATTATCTATCAAGCAATTTATTCAACTGCAACGATTTGAGATTTTACTAAAATTCTAGATAAAGCGAATTTACATAAATAAGGTCCTAAAAAAATAATTGCATTTTTTTAATTAAAAAATCATGTCAAATACTCAACTAATCCATTCGCCGCGTGACTTGACCCTAGTATATTATGTAAAAATGTTTAGCACATGTAAATAGTAAGTTTGTAAGAGATATATTAAATATAAAATAATTCTTAGAAATTATATTGCATGCACACACATATATATATATATATATATATTAGTAAAATTATGCAATTGAGGGTAGATACAATAAATAAAATTATCTTGTACAAACCACAATTTTTTTCTGTGTAAATGTCATATTGAATAAATATAAGTTTTACGCAAATGTTTAAAATATAAATATAATTTGAATATAAAGAAAAAATGAACACTCACATGGGCGTGCAGATCCAATTCTAGTATATATTTTTAAATTGAAGTACAAATAGAACTAAACTTCTTTTCAAAAAGTTATTACATTAGTTTTATTTTCATTTTCATTCATTTAATAATTTTATTAATTATATTACCTTAAAAATACATCAAATATTTAATTATATTACCATAATAATAACAATACATATTTTTTTTATTAATTAATTAACATTACTTTTGTGCCAATTATGAAAATAAAAAATATAAAATAACTAGATTTTGCATATGGTTACAAGTTCATTTTAGTTTGTTTTATCAAAACTTATTTTATTTTAGTTTCAATCGGTGAAAAGCTACTTAGCTAAACACGTAATTCAACGACATATTTATGTGAATAAAATAATAATGTAAATCAAAATAATAAAATGTATTACATTTATTGTGAGTTAACTTTCATTCCATATAACTATTTTACTAAATAACAAATTCTTTTTATTTCACTTAATTTAGCCAAACACATAGAAAAAATCATTTTTATTAGTTTACAAAATCAGTTAGGCATAAACACTGGCTACCCCTTCTAGTAGGATTATTCTTTTTGAGTATCATTTTTTTGGTTCTGAAATTAGGTTTCGCTTGGCTATTATAAATTTATGTGTAGGTTTCAAGTTTAGTACTTTCAGGTCTGGATAAGTTCATATATGATGTATAGAAACCTAAAAATATCTAAATAATCAATGTATCTGAAACGGATTCAGATATTTATACTAAATTAACCATATTACATGATTTGATCCGGGTCTTTCGAATATAATTAATTATATTGCGACACATTTAAAATATATAACACTAATTATTAAAAATAAATATAAATATATAAAAACGTAAAAACCAATATTCGTGCGGACGCGCATATGAAGCTCTTAGTTTAGTTTTATATCAATAAACTATCCTTCTTCTTTTTTTTGGTCAACAAGGGAGAAATCAAACAAACAGCCTAAGGGAGAACGTAGAAGCAACCCCTTCCTTTATTTGTCTACCTGTTTTAAACCAGAATCCCGGCTACTTCGATTAATACACGTACACAACAATGTAACCAAGATAAAACCTAGCTGATTAGAAAAGATCATCATCAGCAGCAGCAAACACAAAAAGGTGAGACATGGAGGAAGAAGACAAGAGGTATGCCCTAGTATGGCTTTTTGCAATAATCTCGGTAAGTTATAGTTACTACTTATCGTCCAGAATCAAAGCTGGAGTTCCTAGATTACTCTCTATTCTTCCAGTATGTGTTCAGTTCTTTGTTTCTCCCATGTTCTTCTCCTCTGCTTTGTTCACTTCCACCATAATGTTTGCCCTAACAGGGATGGGAACTTCAAAGCTCATCCTCTTTGCATTTGATAAAGGTCCTCTTTGCCCACTTCCCACAAGTCTTTTTAGATTCATGTGCTTCGCTTTTTTCCCCATCGAAAACCTTAGAAAAAACCCTAATAAATCTCAAATTCAATCTACTTTCTCCATTAGGGTTTTCCCCCATTAAAGTTGTAATATGTGCACTGTTGTTAACGTTACATGTGCGAGGTTACAAACATAATCTTCCGACGAGTATGTTATGGCTTTTGTTTCCTCTATATGTGTACTTAATCATTGAGATTATATTCACCGTCGCCAAATTTCTATTTACTATCATTCTTGGGTGCGATCTTGAGCCAGTGTTCGATGAACCTTACTTAGCCACATCTCTTCAAGACTTCTGGGGTCGTCGGTGGAATCCAATGGTTTCATCTCTTCTCCGGTCAGGCTTCTACGCTCCTCTAAAGGGTATATCCAACTCCGGTTTAGCTACGTTTATCGCAGTTTTTACGACGTTCGTTGCCTCTGGTCTGTTTCACGAACTTCTATTCTTCTACACAAGCCATGAAACGCCTTCTGGGGAGATCACTTTGTTTTTTGTGTTACATGGGATTTGTACTGCGACAGAAATTGTGGTTAAAAGATCAACGTTTGGACAGCGATGGGCAGTGAGACCAGTGGTGTCTTGGCTGCTTACAATGGCATTTATGATTGTGAGCAGTGGCTGTCTCTTTTTCCCTCAAGCTACAAGGGGAAATGAGATACGCCATTATATTACTGAATATTTTATTGTTTCTTGAAATTATGAAATAAGAAAAGAAAACTAACGAAGTCCATATATTTACCCTGTTTCAACATTTAAAGTGAACTACAATTTGATCTGTGCGGATTTTTTTTTTAATTTTTTAATTTTTTCGTCATTTTAGTTGTTCAAAAATTGTATTTGTTGATATTTATTGATGTTCAAAAACTAAAATAATATAGTAGATAAGTCATTTGTTTTATAATAAAACTTTTATCCATTTAATATTTGGTATTTTTTATGAAACCTATTATTTTTTCAAGTATATTTGTTTATAAAGCACACAGTTTCTTAGTATGAAGCATAGATCATGTATTTGTCTTATAAATAACCTGGCGAAAATATTTCAAGAGACTTAATATGAAGCATAGATAAATGTACCAACTCAGATGCTTCTAGCCTTCTAGTGAAACTCCAAAATTCTCCACCAAGGACTTCGCACTCCAAAATTTCTCCAATTTTTCTTTTAGAGTGATCAATTTAGCTGATTCAAAGACAGCACTTTTAAGATCAGTTAAACATTTTGCTCGAAGTCTTTTTTTTCTTAATCAGCTCATAATGTCTACATAAAACTCGTGGGCAATGGTTTCAAACTTGGTTGTATGAACTCAACAAAATCTATAAACTGTTAGACCAATGTGACTAGAACAATACATGTATAAGAAATGTAAGTTATACACTTGATTATGCTGTGGCAAATCACTTATTAAATGACTTTTATATTGAGGAAACGGGAGAGATATATAAGCGTCGCTGTGAAGTTATGCTCTGGCAATGCACTCATTAAAAGATTTATATAAAGCGTCGCTTGTTTCACAAGAAAGAAAATGAAGATATCGATCGTTTCAAAACATGGGCTTGCATTAAAAAAAAAACCTTGCAGTACTCTCATGCATTAACACGTCGTCGATCGGTTGTTTCTTGGTTAAGCAAGCCGACGAAGGAGCCAGTTGAGTCAAAAACGAGCACCCATCGAATTTGCGTGAAAGAGACAACTTAGTAGTAGGTTTTGGAAAACAAAAACAAATGTATCATATGTTTTTTTTATTAACTAGGAGGTGTCTGTGCCATCAGTCCAAATAATCTCCTCAAATAACTAGGAAGTTAGATTTACTAATAACATCTCTGGCGTAAAGCACTCTTCCCACGGTGTATTGAATTCAAAGCACAACAACACCAATGCATGCGCTTAAACCAACTGGACTACCACATCTGTGGTAATGAATATGTGGTAATGAATGAGTGATAATGCATCATCATATGCATCAAAGTTGATTAAGAATTGATAATTGCTATATTGAACGACGAGAAAATGTTGGGTTCTACGAAGATGTTGCCTCATATTGTGGATCTCTTGTGATAGTTTAGGTGTTAATTAAGCCCAAATCACATGTTTTAAGTGGTCAATGGTGATGATCTATGTATATGATGTTTATGAGAACATTAAAATATTATGATCTAAATCTCACTTAAATTTGGAATAAATTTTAAGTAATATATAAAACTATAAAATATAATATATTTATTGTTAATTATTTTTTTATTAAAACCCCTTTTAATTTATTTGGTATCAGAATTTGATCCAGCAAGTTCAGTTTGATCCAGAATCACTTCAGATATATAAAAAAAAGTCCACTGATCTATATTCAAACCTTGAATTAATGGTGAAGTAATCATCATTTAATTAATTTAGAAACAAAATTTCATATCAAAAGTTAGGATGAAGCTTAATTATTATTAATGATATAAACTAATATATTTATTGTCAATTGGTTTTATCAATACTTCCAGTCCATGAAATCTCATTGAGTATCATAGAATAAGCAAATAAAAATTTTAAAAAGTGAAAGAGATAGAAATACTGTTCTCATTTAATAACTCATAAAATATTCTTTAAAAACCCATTGTCTATTTTTGTCAGTTCGTAAATGACGGTCATTGAAGTTTCGTCCACTTGCATGGCGTGTGACAACGCAACACAAGAGCCAGCCTCCGAAGATAGAACGTAAAAGCAAACATGTTCCTTCATTTGTTTATCTATTAACCAAACGCCCACACGCAAACCCCAGTTTTAAAACCTTGGTGATCGGCAAAACTCAGCAACGAAAAAAAAAAGAAGAAGAAGAAGAGCTAAGAGATGGATGAAGAACTCAAAGTCTACGCTGGGGGGATCTCGAAACAGAACTCCGGTTTGGCTGAGTTCATGTGGGTTCTTAAGATGTTTCTCGTATCTAGTCTGTTTCACGAGCTTCTAGTATTCTATACAACTCGTGTAACGCCTTCAGGGAAGATCACTTTGTTATATGTGTTACATGGGATTTATATTGGCGTCGGAAGTGGTTGCCAATAGAATACCGTTTGGATGGCGGTGGGCGGTGAGAGCAGCGATGGCGTCTATGGCTGTGACTATGGGTTGGCTCTACTTCCCTCAAATATAACGCATGAACATTGTTGTCTTCTTCATTTACAAAAAATAAATAAAACACATTGTTGTTCTTGAATTTCTTCCGTCGCAAATATGTCTTCTCGTGAAACTATATATGTAATAAAACTAAAAATAAATGTAATTTTAAGCTTAGTAAAGTCTATTAAAATTTAAAACTTACTGGCTGAAAAGCAACAAAAATCAGCGATACTGAATATGTTTCGATTCATTATCAATTATTTTTATATGCATTAATACTTCTTTCTAATTCTAGTTATAATGTATAGGTTGGAAAATTAAAATGTTAAATCTCGCAAATAGACATGTTAAAACTTTTTGTCACAAAAATAGATTACAAAGAAAAAAATGACTAAATATTTTTTTTTAATTTTAAAAAAAATATTCTTTTAATTTTAAATCTCACATGCAAAACCCCACTCCATAACTCTAAACTTTAAATCTCGATTAGTTAACCCAATGGGTATAAATGTAGATTTACATTATTTAATAAAATCTATTTAGTCATTTTTTCTACTTAAAGTCTATTTTAATGATAATCTTTTGTTAGATATATCTTATGGTATTCTTCAAATTAAAACTCTTGTCTGTTTTTTTTTTTTTTGAGAAAGGGCTGAAATTAAAACTCTTGTTGCTCTATGCCTAGATGATTCTTCATGTGCCTCTTGCATATAAGAAACTTCCATGGACCACTTTAATCCAAGTTAAGAGAAAACATATTAAAATGTATTGTTAAGTCTCAATTAGGATTAGATGATTTACGAGAAATTGCTAAGAATAACATAAGTTAAGTATCACTTTGCAAAAATACACACTATCAAAAATATATTAACATTTGGGTTTACACTTTAGTGATTATTGTCTAGAGTTTAGTGTTAAAGAGGTGAGGTTTAATTTCTATTTTTTTTCTAAATATTTAGAATTAAGTATATTTTCATCAAAAAGTTAAGGTATTTTTGAAAATTTTCATTTATTAAAGATAAATTTGCAAAGTGGTATTAAACTTGTGGTAGAATTGCAAATTCCCCATTATTTACACAGAATATTCATGAAAAACATTAAAGACAGACGTTAAAATGGGTAAATGCAATGCATAAATGCGACCAATATAGAGTTATTACCTTAAAGGTAAAATTGAAATTAGATTTGTGAAATTAATTCTTTATATTTTCAATAAAAAGATAGGTGTGGCTGGCATAATCTTTTTAATGAATAATTATAAGTGTACTTCTTATTAATTCAAAAACCAGCATGATAAATTATTATTATGTTCTTGAAAAGTTTAAATCAAACATTCAATTATTTATAAAAATAAACATAATTCACACCCAAAAGTTAATTTAACAGTAAGAGAATTGCCACACTACTATATATATTGCCAAGGATACTTAATTTATCCAATGTGGGATATTTAATAGGCTCTCTCAAGATATTGGGAAGAAACAGCCTTATGAAAATAGTCAAAGTCTAACACTTTGGAAATACCTTAGCAATATATATAGACCACTTATACATTTTACATAGCTATGACATTGTATATGTGAGAAATCATATATCAGGCTAAATCATGAATTTTGATACCATATTAATAGTAAGCATACACTCAAAAACTAGTTTACCTACTATATATTACCCATGTGGGATATTTAATAGACCAAGCCTCAGAAGGGAGAACGTACGCAAGAGCCAGCCTCAGAAGGATAAATCTCATAGTTTTAGATAAGATTCTAAAATACTTTAACAAAATCACATCAAAATTTCCAATTCTCGAACACTAATATAAAAGTTCATTAAAAATTAAGGGGCTGACTGGGTGTAACCGCAGCGGTTGCGTTTGCGACTGCGGGTGTTTGCGGTTGCGGTTTTATGTGTTATTAAGAGATTTGGACGACTGGTAAAGCGGTTAAAAATTGTTGCGTTTTCGGAATATTTACGACTGTTAACTACTAAATGCAGCAGTGGTTAGATAATAAATTAACAATATTTATATTTTATATAATTATAATAATATAAAAATCATATTATTATACTAAATATAAAAATTATATTTATAAAATTATACTATTAAATTATTTAAAATTATAGAAATATTTTTCTTCAAAATTTTATAATATAAATTACAATATAATGTATACATTTTGGTATTTTATTATTTAATTTAAAATTTTAATTGATTATTTTATTTTTTATTATATAGTTTTTTTGGAAAGAAAAAAAAATTTACCCTCCCGCAACCGCCCGCAACCGTAAACGCTAGCTGGAACCAGCTTTTTGAATTTTAGAGGTTTATAGCGGTTTGAAGCGATTTGAAAGCGATTTATTACGTTTGTATGATTGTTACAAAACGCCAACAACCGCTACCAACCGCAAAAGCTACGTTTGCGGGTGGTAGCGGGAAAACCAATCAACCCCTAAATCACTTAAAATTTTGTATTCAATACAGCTCCCTAAATAAAAATCTTCATTACTGTTTGTCTATACTATACACATCTCATGGCTCATGCATGTCAGTTCAAGTGTAGTTTTAGAAAAATTATTTTGTTATAAATTAAATGTCATTTTTCCAATATATTTATGCAAGATAATATCTATCTTAACTTCAATTTAAAAGAACAAAAAAAATCAAATTAAACTAATTATACTTCAATTAATCCCTGTTAAACATCATCCTGACAGCCATTTTCTGCAATCATTTTTTTTTTTTCTTTTCAATGTAGTCAACATACATGTAAACTTACGTAAATTGTTTATATTCTAACGATAACAAGTCTATTTAGTTTTTTCATTAGTTATTTTGACATAAATGCCCAATTTATTTGAATCTACATACTTGTGTTATCATAATATTGATTTCAAAAGTTTTGAAAGTTTTTATTTGTCTCCACTATTTTTAGTTCTATTGTATAAAGACATGGAAAAAAAGAAGAAAAATAGATTCCCTCTAAATATATTAAAGTTAACAAGTTAGAGTAATAAATATAATTAATTTATTCAACTAATAATTAAAGATAATTTGGTGAAGAATACTAAGATATGAATATTATACACAGAAGGAATATTTCTTACTAATTTAATGTATTAAATACATGTATAGTTAAACTTGTAGACTGATTTGATTGATAAGGGTATAATAGATAAATTATTTTTTAATTTGTATGAAATTTTCTAAAACGACAATTACACTAATACGGAAAATAATAAGTTTTTCAAATTCAAAATGAAAAAAAAAACATAATAAATAAATTATATTTGTATTACTATATAGTGGAAAATGGCAAAATAGTTTGTCGAGCCAAGAGCCATCTTAAACAAGAGCAACAACTTCAAAAAAATCGACAAATTCTCAATAGAATTTTTTTGACAAAACATTTTAAGAGTATAGGATTGCCACACTACTAAATATTGCGAAGGATACTTGATTTACCTGATGTTGGATATTTAATAGGCCCTGTCGAGATATTGGGGAGAACCGATCTTGATGAAACAGTCCGACACTTCGAAAATACCTTAGCAATATGGACTACTCGTACATGTTACATGGGTATGAAACTGTATGTGGAAAATTATTAGTACTAAATCATAGACTCTAATACCATATTAATAAGAATTTTTCTTGGATTTACCTTCTACAACCAACCAATAGAAATCTGCTACTTTATATTTAGTTTTTGAAAAGAAAAAAAACAGAATATTTGGTAAGTCATATTAAGTTTTAAAAATAAAAAAGGTAAAAATAAATAAAAAGTAATAATAGCTACATTTTTAAAAAATATTGTTAGTGTGGTCAACAAAATAATTGAACCTTAAATCCTAAACATTAAACCCTAAATATTAAACCATAAACTCTGAAATTTTAAGTAAATAACCCTTAGATAAATCTTAAATGCTTTAGATAAATCAACCCTAGGTTTAGGGTCGAGGATTTAGACTTTTGCTCACGGCGTTTAGTGTTTATGATTTAGTTTTTTATGATTTAATGTGTAGGATTTAGCCAAAGGTTTATGTTTTATCCAAGGATTTAGGGTTTAGACTTTTGAATTTTGTGTTTTACTGACGGCGTTCAAAAATAATTATTTTTCACAGCTAGTACTATTTTTTTACCTTTTTATTTTAAAAAATAATATGATTTGACAAATATTTTGTTTTTTTTTTCTAAAAATTAAATATAAAGTGGCATATTTCTCTTGGTTGGTGAAGGGGTTAACCTAAAAAAACTCTATTAATAGTGAACAATACTTAGGTTCACCTCCTTTGATAAACCTTTAAATTCATCGTATCTCTTATAACCAATCAAAGTCCCACATAGATTATTAAAATAAAAATATTAATTAGAAAAAATAGCTGAAAAAATAATAACGACGCTAATGCCATTAGCAAAACCCTTAATCTAAATTCAAAACCTAAACTCAAATCCTAAACCCAAATCATATATCCAAAACATAAACTCTGACTCCTAAATCCTAGTGTTTAGGTTTAGAGTTTGGGTGTATAATCTAGGGGTTGAGTTTATAATTTAGAGTTCAGAGTTTTGGGTTTAGGGTCTAAGGTTTGGTTTTATGATCTTGGGTTTTGGGTTTTGGTCTAGGATTTGAGTTTAGATTTAGGGTTTAAAGTTTAGAATTTTTAATTTAGGGTTAAGATTTAGTTGGCGACATCGTTAAAATTGGCGATATTCCTTTTTTAACTATTTTAGATTTTTTTAAAAAAAAAATAATATATTTTAGTTAATAATTTATATGGCACTTTGATTGGTTATAAAAGGTGTGATAAATTTAAAGGCTAACCATAGGGGTGAACCTAAGGATTGTTCACTAATAATGGGCATAAGAGCAAGATTAAGGGCGGTTTCTTAACGGGTGGAGCCAACCAAAATCCTTAAGAACCATCTCCTAAAACTCTTAGTTAAGAGTTATTTTTAAGGGGTTCTTGTATTGTTCGCGGATCTCACTGACACGTGGCGGTTCGCAATTGATTTTTTTTTTTTTTTAATAATAAAAAAATAAAAACTCCTTAAGGGTTTTTAGGGTTGAACATGCTCTAACTAACTCAAAAACTAGCTTACAATACTATATGTTGCCAAGGATATAATTTACCCATGTGGGATATTTAATAGAGCCAGCCTCAAAAGGGAGAACGTACGCAAGAGCCAGCCTGAAAAGGGAGAACGCAGAAGCAACCCGTTCCTTCATTTGTCTACCTGTCAAACCACAAGCCCATATCATCTATTCATTCCGGTTACTTCAAATACACACAACAACCAAGATAAATAAAAAACTCGCTGACTAGAAGAGATCATTATCAGCAAACACACAAAAAAAGGTGAGACATGGAGGAAGAAAACAAGAGATTTGTCCTAGTATACATTTCAGCAATAATCTCCGTAACTTATTGTTACTACATATCGACCAGATTAAAAGCTGGTGTTCCTCGATTACTCTCTATTCTTCCAGTATGTGTTCAGTTCTTTGTTTTTTCCCATGCTCTTCTCCTCTGCGTTATTCATTTTAACCATATTTCTATTCCTTACAGGGATGGGAACTATAAAGCTCATCCTCTTTGCATTTGATAAAGGTCCTCTTGTCCCACTTCCCACAAGTCTTTTTAGATTTGTGTGCTTCGCTCTCTTTCCCATTGAGAAACTTCGAAAAAAACCTAAATCTCAATCTACTTCCCCCACTTGGGTTTTCCCAGCTAAAGTTGCAATATGTGCAATGGTGTTTATTTTACACGCACGAGGTTACAAACATAACCTTCCCACGATTCTTTTATGGGTTATTCAGTGTCTATATATGTACCTGCCACTTGATATTACATTTAACTTCATCAAATTTGTGTTCACTATCATTCTTGGGTGCGATCTTGAGCCAGTGTTTGATGAACCTTACTTAGCCACATCTCTTCAAGACTTCTGGGGTCGTCGGTGGA
Source organism: Moricandia arvensis (assembly GCA_905132765.1). Classification (NCBI taxonomy): domain Eukaryota; kingdom Viridiplantae; phylum Streptophyta; class Magnoliopsida; order Brassicales; family Brassicaceae; genus Moricandia; species Moricandia arvensis. The sequence continues at coordinate 29,450 of CAJHQP010004503.1, read as the reverse complement.
ATCCGATGGTTTCATCTCTTCTCCGGTCAGCTTTCTACATTCCTTTGGCGGGTAAAATCCAACTCCGATTTGGCTATGTTTATCGGGGGTTTTACAACGTTCCTCGCCTCTGGACTGTGTCACGAACTTCTATTCTTCTACATGAGCGGCAATGAAACGCCTTCAGGGGAGGTCACTTTGTTCTATGTGTTACATGGTGTTTTGTACTGCGATAGAAATGATGGTGAAAAGGTCAACGTTTGGCAAGCGGTGGACAGTGAGACCAGTGGTCTCTCGTTTGCTTACAGTGACATTTGTGATTGTGACGAGTGGTTTGTTCTACTTCCCTCAAATTACAAGAGGAAATGAGATACGCCATTTTGTTACCAAATATCTTATTGTTACGTGAAATTATGCAATAAGAAAACTAAAAAGTCCACTATATGTATGTGTTGTCAATTTGACAAGTGAATAAAGTTGTGTTCATCTTTTATATGCCTACCTCGTGAACAAAATCCTTTTGCTTGTTGATTTTTTTCCCTTTTGACATATCCTTTTGTTTGTTGATTTCATCCAGAGTTCAAAACAATATATTTTTATCCACAGTTCTCATAGTTATTACCAACCGGTCTAATCGTATTATTTGTGAACTGAAAGAAAATGAAAATCTAAATAAAAGTCTTCGTTAGTGTTTGTCTATACTATACACATCTCATGGCTCGTGCATGTCAGTTCAAGTGGCCTTTTAGAAATATTGTTTTGTTATAAATTAAAATGTTGTTTTGTTTTTCAATATATTTATACAAGATAATATCTATTTTAACTTCAATTTAAAAGAACAAAATATTTTAAATGAAATAAATTATACTTCAATTAATCTCTGTTAAACATCATCCTAACAGCCATTTTCGGCAATCAACTTTTTTTTTCAATGTAGTCAACATACATGTAAACTTACGTAAACTGTTTATATTCTAATGATAATAAGCCTTTAGTTTTTTTCAGTAGTTATTTTGACAGAAAATGGTAAATTTATTTTAAAACATTCTACATATTTTTGTTATCACAAGATTGATTTTAAAAGTTTTGAAGTTTTTATTTATCTCCATTATTTTTTATTGTATAAAGAAATGGAAAAATAAGAAAAATAGATTCTCTCTACATATGTTGAAAATATATTGAAGTTAACAAGTTAGAGTTAAAAATATGATTAATTTATTCAATTAATAATTAAAGAAAATTTGGTGAAGTATGCTAAGAGATGAATATTATACACATAAAAATATTTCTTATTAATTTAAACTATTAAAACATATATAACTAAACTTGTAAACAAATTTGATTGATAAGTGTATAATAGATAAATTATTTTGTTAATCTGTGTGAAATTTTCTAAAGCGAAAATTACACTAAATAGTTTGTCCAGCCAAGAGCCATCTTATACAAAAGCAACGTACAACTTCAAAAAAAAAATAGACAAATTCCCAATAGAAAATTTTTGACAAAACAATTTGTCAGAAAACTGTCGGAAAATTATTTTTGACTATACATCTGTTGGGAATTGTTGTTTTCTTGTAGCACGCCCAAGAGCCAGAGTTTACAGACCAATAGAAATTTGCCACTTTATATTTTATTTTGAAAAAAAAATGAAATATTTGATAAGTCCTATTATGTTTTAGAAATAAAAAGGTGAAATTAAATAAAAAATAATAGTGGCTACAAAATAATATATATATTTTTAATATTATTAATGTGGTCAGCAAAAATATTAAACTTGATATCTTAAACACTAAACTCTAAATATTAAATCTTAAACTCTTGGATCAACTCTGAATTATTGGGTAAATCTTAAACATTTAGGTAAATTTTAAACATTTAGGTAAATCTTGAATTTTAGGGTTTAGGATCTCGGGTTTAGATTTTTATCGATGGCGTTTAAGGTTTAATATTTACGATTTAGTGTTTCAGTTTTTATGATTTAATGTTTAGGATTTACCCAAGGGTTTATGGTTTACCCAATGATATAGGGTTTAGTATTTAGAGTTATAGGTTTCGTGTTTTGCTGACGGCATTAACAATTTTAAAAAATATCCTTCTTTTTTTGTAGGTAGTACTATTTTTTGTTTATTTTTACTTTTTAAATTTAACACATAATATGACTTGGCAAATATTTTGTTCTTTTTCCTCAAAAATTAAATATAAAGTTACAGATTTCTATTGGTTAGTAAACCTACAATTTCACCTTATGAGGTAAACCTAAGAAAAACTATATTAATAATGGGCATATAACTAACTCAAAAACTAGCTTACCTACTATGAGTACTATCTATTGCCAAGAATATATAATTTACCCCTGTGGGATATTTAATAGAGCCAGCCTCAGAAGGGAGAACGTACGCAAGAGCCAGCCTGAAAAGGGAGAACGCAGAAGCAACCCGTTCCTTCATTTGTCTACCTGTCAAATCACAAGCCCATATTATCTATTCATTCCGATTACTTCAAAAACACACAACAACCAAGATAAAAAAAAGAAACCTCGCTGACTAGAAGATCATTATCAGCAAACACAAAAAAAGGTGAGACATGGAGGAAGAAAACAAGAGATTTGTCCTAGTATACATTTCAGCAATAATCTCCGTAACTTATTGTTACTACATATCGACCAGATTCAAAGCTGGTGTTCCTCGATTACTCTCTGTTCTTCCAGTATGTGTTCAGTTCTTTGTTTTTCCCATGCTCTTCTCCTCTGCGTTATTCATTTTAACAATATTTCAATTCCTTACAGGGATGGGAACTATAAAGCTCATCCTCTTTGCTTTTGATAAAGGTCCTCTTTTCCCACTTCCCACAAGTCTCTTTAGATTTGTGTGCTTCGCTCTCTTTCCCATTCAGAAACTTCAAAAAAAACGTAAATATCAATCTACTTCCCCACTTGGGTTTTCTCCACTAAAGTTGCAATATGTGCAGTGATGTTTATTTTACACGCACGAGGTTACAACATAACCTTCCCACGATTATTTTATGGGTTATGCAGTGTCTATATACTTACCTGCCTCTTGATATTGCATTTAACCTCATCAAATTTCTGTTCACTATCATTCTTGGGTGCGACCTTGAGCCAGTGTTTGATGAACCTTACTTAGCCACATCTCTTCAAGACTACTGGGGTCGTCGGTGGAATCCAATGGTTTCATCTCTTCTCCGGTCAGCTTTCTATATTCCTTTGGCGGGTAAATCCAAGTCGGGTTTGGCTATGTTTATTGGGGGTTTTACGACGTTCCTCGCCTCTGGTCTGGGTCACGAACTTCTAAACTTCTACATGAGCGGCCATGAAACGCCTTCAGGGGAGGTCACTTTGTTCTTTGTGTTACATGGGGTTTGTACTGGATAGAAATATTGGTGAAAACGTCAAGGTTTGGGCAGAGGTGGACGGTGAGACCAATGGTCTCTCGTCTGCTTACAATGACATTTGTGATTGTGACGAATGGTTTGCTCTTTTTTCCTCAAATGACAAGAGGAAATGGGCTACTCCATTATATTACCGAATATCTTATTGTTACGTGAAATTTTGCAATAAGAAAACAAAAAAGTCCATTATGTGTATGTGTAGTCAATATTGAAAAGTGAATAAGTTGTGTTCATCTTTTATGCCTACCTCGTGAATAAAATCCTTTTGATTTCATCCAGAGTTCAAAACAGTATATTTTTAACCAAGTTCTCATAGTTATTACCAACCGGTCTAATAATATTATTTGTGAAACTATGAAAGAAAATGAAAATCTAAATGAAAATCTGATCATTAGTGTTTGTCCTACATATACTATGCATATCTCGTGGCTCGTGGATGCCATATACTTCTATTAATATTCCCACCATTCAGTATCCAAAGAGTCCTCTTCTTATTAGCCCATAAGACCAGCATTATCGCAGGTGCTTAGGGGGGTGCTTAAGGGGTAGGGCCCACTAGCACCCCCAAAAACCAACTCTTAAAACTCCCAATTAAGCACCTTTTTTTCTTTGGTTCTTGCACTGTTCACGGGTCCCACTGACACGTGGCGGCCCGTGATTGGTCTGCTTTTAATTTTTTTTTTTTTTTTTAAAAAAGCAAAAAAAATAATAAGCATCCCAAATGGGTGCTAGGGTTGTTGATGCCCTAATGTTTACTTAGTGTCTTTGGGCAACAGCTTTAAACATGACAGAAACCATTACTAAAACGTTTTGGAACAATATTAGGGTTAACAAAAACAAAATGCACAATATATTAACTTGTTATACTGATCATACAATACGATATGATAAACTATATTTGTTTGTGTAGTAAGTCATGAATAAACTCTAAATGGTGCATTTTTAGCAGATATAGATCGAGCTTAAATTCATCGAAAATGCTGTTGTAATATGTTGCTGTTAAGTCGTCTCTTCAGCTATGTGTATTGTATTATAGGAATGATCATTTACATTTAAATGTACGTAGGATATTTTAATTTTAGAAATACACTTGTACGTAAAAGATGAATCAAAGCCTTTCACAGCAGAAATGTTATAGACGAACCTTATAAGCTGTGACTTTACCGTAGGAAAATAGCATGGTTGTGCTACCTAGAGAACACATATTCAAACTCAAATTAGATTGTTGCATTATGGTGAGGGAACCAAGAAGCCAGAGCAAACATGTTAAGGTGCATGGGAAATTGGGAATAGCAGGAGAATGGTTACGTGAAAATATGAAATTAAAAGACATCATTTAATTTCATTGTTGGTCCTTCTTTTAATGCTATTTATTAAAGTGTGTTCTGCCACTTTTCACGAAACACTCTCATTCACCTTCTATTCCACATGGATTTTCTTATACATTCTAAAAATGTTTACGCATCTTATATTTGTACCGTTTACGTGAAAACTTAGTATGTACAACAAACATACACAAATACATTTATGTCAAAGTTTTGATTATATCGTCATATCTTGAATGTTGGTGGACCAAAGTTAATCATAGGCTTGTAGTTACATATCATGGATTTTGATAAGTTTTGAAACAATATTGTCAGAAAGTTAGAAAACGAATTCATTTCCTTACATATCGTGGATTTTGATAAGTTTTGAAACGGATTTTGATTCTTCTAAGATCCTTTTGGTAGGTCTACTAGTTAACAGTAGCATCCACCTAAACGGCCAAACGTATAGTATATAATTGCGTATATAAGAGATATTGGTTCGAAAAATCTACCAAAAATTGTTCTCTATATTTCTCAATTTTCCGTTGGAAAGATATGCTCACATCATCAATATATATTCTGTTATTTTTGGTAATTGAAAATACATATCAAATTAATTGCATGCACATCTATTCCTAAATTCAGTTAAGTACGATCACTATCTGAGGCTTTTTAAATATACTTGTAAATTTGGTGAAAATGGACGTGAGAGACAAATAAATGGTTGATGAAAAAGTCAAATTAAATACGGGGAAAATACGGAAAAGACGATCTAGGTAAGTGAAAGTCAACTGATGTTAGCTGGAAAAGTGAAAATAGCGTTGAAAGGTTGTAGCATTGTTCTTTGACCATGACACTCCTGGATCGACACTGATAAAAGAATCCTGCCGGTTCGCAAAACTCCTCACATTTATCATTGGTTTTGTAATTGCACATCAGATTTTTCTTTTAAAACTATTTATGCTATTAGACCAAGTTGTGATCAGACGAAACGTTTTTCCGAGGAATATAACCGTATCTAGTTTATACTCCCTCTGTTTCATTATAAGTGTCACTTTAGGTTTTTGCACACGAATTAAGAAAACAATTAATTTTGCATATTTTCTATATAAAAACACAATTACCTATACACCTAACCATATTTCAACCAATAGAAAATAATCTACAGCATAAAATTAATAAATTTTGCATCGAAAGTCGAAAACGACACTTATTTTGTAACAAAAAAAATTCTCTAAAGTGACACTTATTCTGAAACGGAGGGAGTATGGAATAATAATACAAATGTACTTCTAGCCGCTTTTGCTAATAAGTCCAACCGAACATTTTTGAGATGTGAAACATGCTCAGGGTAATGCTGCTCAGATCTAAAGTAGCTAATAGACCTTGTTCAACTTCAACCACTCCACGAAGCTTATCCAGGGATTCGATATATATATATATGAGCTAACCAAATGGACGGTTCAGGTTCGTTGGACCACGGGACCGTTAGTTCTCAGTTGAGACCGTTAGATCATGACATTACGTGAACGGCGAGGATTGCTTTTCAGCATGAGGTTTTTTACTTCTAACTTTCGAATAACCAATACTGAAATAAGTATTGAATGCATGCATCAACGTAACGATTATAATGATATATATATATATAATAAAATAATCCTAGAAAAAAATTGATCAGAGAAATAACATCTAAGAAAAAAATGACAAAATTCTTTTATTAAAGATATAAATAGACATTTATATTCATAAAATTAACTAATTTATATTTAGAGCTCATAGCTATGAATTAGGGTTTTTGAGATGAGTTTAATTTTTTTAAAAAAATATTAAAATTGAAAAATAAAAAATTATTTCGATCGTTTTTATTGAGGTCTCTTTTGATGATAAAAACTCAAATGACTATTTAAAAAAATTGTCTATATACATTTAGTAGTTAGTATTTTTTTTTTCTTTTCTTTTGGAACATTTTCTATAGTTAGTCTAAATTAGAAAATCCCAGAGAAGATCTCATGAAAGGTCCCCCATTTATCTTACAAGAGCTCTGCAATTTTGTGACCAACCCATCTTGCATGAGGGGACAACACAAACATATATGTGTGTATATTTAGTGAGTGTAATGTGTATATGCATGCCGATCTCTGGCCCCATGACCATCTTCAAGCCTTACGAAATCAGGAAGGGGCATGTAAAGTCATGTGATTTTTACTATTTTATTTTTCAAATATGAAATATATGTTAATGCAACAACCACTTAAAATGTGGAGAGCATATGAATCCATTAAAGATTGCATCTTATATAAATGATTAGTTCTTAACAACTAGATCAGTTATATATATATATATATATATATTCTATGAAATCCAGATGAGAGTTTGTTTTGAACTTAACATGTGAGCTTAAGTTATAGTACAGTGGAACATTGATGGGTCTCCATGAAAAATCACGTAGTTTTTCGAACATAAAAATCACCGTAGTTCACATGAATATTGTAGGAAATGGGGCCTAGCTATTTAATACTTTTATTATTCGTATCTAAAGTATATACATTCTAAATTTTCTAATAAACCCAACCCGTACATCTTTGAATTGTGCATGTGTAATAAATACTTGAACCTATTTTCCTCACTTTTCCTTGTATTATTAGAATAAAGTATATCTTACTCATGAAAAATCAGCAACTTGCATGGTTATTTTTCGGGAATTCGTCCAAAAAAATACTGAACATGGCAAGAATGGCCAAAAGAAATATAGACTCGAGGCTGGTCAATAAAACCTTGAACTTTTGTTGACTTTTATCAGTTTATTAAGAACTTTGATTGACCGACCAGATTAAGACACCGTTAACTGACAGTTAAGACGGTGGTTAATCAACGTTAAATACAGACGTTTAGCAAAACTACGTCGTTTTATTTAATTAAAATGGTAGAAGGGTGGACTCGAACTCGTGCACTCGTGGTCTTTAGGGGGGGGGGGTGTTTTGCCACTGAGCTAGTGGACATTTAGTGATAGAGTGCTATCATTTAAGCTTAACAGTAGGCTATGGCCGGACTAATATGTTCTTTCAAATCGACGACATGGCATTAGCATTACAATTTATCATTAAAGCTTAACAGTTTTTCTCAATGTTTTTCTTTCAAATCGACTCTACCAACCACTACAAAACCAAACCTTTTCTCTGACTCTCCTCTCTTCACCTTTCTTCTTCAATGGATTTAGAAATTTACGTTGTTATTTCTCTATGTTTTTTAGTCGCCATCTCTCTTACTACGATATTCCTGGTCGTATTAGTTTTAGAAACATAAAGGAGATTTTGCAGTTTCGATCTCTCTCTCTGTCTCCGCAGCTGTCTTATCCAGAGTTGTTTGCTCTGCCGTCCTCTCGCTTGTCCTCTCTGTCTCTCTCTCTCTTCGTTTTGATAAACTAATCACAGATGATACAGACCACATCATTCTTCAGAAACTGTACACAGACTTTAGACTTTTTGAGTCAACAACACAAATCACATAGCTTAAGAACTTGTTCAGTCGACAAAAGATAAGCAAAGCCATAATCGAATCAGATACAGAACAAAACCATAACAGAGAGTGGGATCAAGTAACTTGAGAGGCATACATACATGGTACAATAAAACGTTAAGACAAAACCAAACATAGCATAGAAGAAAAAGAGAGCGAAAAGTCACCGCCTTTGATCATAATCAAGGACTTCAGAATCAGTAACCGATCTCGAGTGCTGCCACGATGGACCTTCCAATAGAGTTGATCCACTCTTCCTTCTCCTTCTCGTTATCAGCTATGAAGAACATGGTGATGTTCCCGCTCGATATCTCGAAGGCGAAAGGCTTGTTCACCACGTCCTCAGCTCCTTTCACGGTCAGACAATCTCCCACGGAGATCACCCCGCGCGGGATGGATCCGCGGGTTAAGGCGGCAGATTGATCCTTGAACCAGAGGAGCTTACCTCGCTTGAGCACGAACCAGCGACGGCGCCAGGTCTTGATGTAATCGCCTTGCTTGGTGAGCCAACCAGATCGTTCTGGGTTGGACCAGAACTCGATGCCTTCGTAGTCTTAAACTACGTCGTTTCATTCATTTCTCTTTAATCAGACAAACCGATAAAACGGTGTCGTATTCTTTAACACCCAAAATTAACGTCATCTAAATTATCTGTTAACTCTGTTAACGGTGGGTTAATTTGGTTAGTCAATCGTAACGTTCTTAATAAACTGTAAAAGTCAATGAAAGTCTGTGCTTTTTTTTGGTCACCGAGTATGTCCATATTTCTTTTGGCCATTCTTACCATGTTTAGTATTTTTTTGGACGAATTCCCGTTATTTTTCTCAAAAAAAAACTTGCATGGTTATTTCTGATATTGTCGCCTTGTCGGATATTTAATTTCTTATAAAAAATTCACAGTTTAATATACGATAATTTTAAAATAATTTCCATAGAAGTGTAGCCTCTGAACCTCTCTTACGGGCAGAAGAAAAAAGGATATCTAGCGAAAGCGACAATACACTGCTCTGTCTCGAGTAGTTGCGGCTCTAACCTACGTGTCAGTTTTATTTTCTCTGCACCTCCCCTGTATTTCAATTTTTTGATGGTAACTTTGAGAATTTTTCTTTAAAAATTGATTTATCAATTATGTGTAAATGTAAGTCGTCGCCTTCATCTTATATAAGAAAGTGTAAAAGGTATTATTTCTCCAGAAAAATTATCATATATTATCAAATATTTATTGAATTATCATTTTGTGCTATATCTTATTTTAATTATAAGTTATAAACTTATTTTTCTGAATTAATAGTTTGAAATATATTTTTCCTTAAACTAATAATTTAGAATTTAATTACATATAAATGATGGTTTAATTGATTTATTGTTAGCCAAACAATTTTAAAACCAAACAAAATTAATTTTCTTAAAACATAAATTTTCAAATTCTCTCAAAATATGAAAATTTTAAAGTATTTTTGATAATAGTATAGTGTGGAATTTGAATAGTGTACTAGATATTGACCGCGCGCCAGCGCGTGATGTTTTTTTCGTTCAAAAATTGTGATACAAAATTTCTAAATATCTTAAACTACTCTACCAATATTTTTTAATGTTTAATATGGTTTTATATTTTCATATGTTTTTTAAACTCTTACTCCTATTTTTGGTAGATTATGTTAGTTAAATTAATATAGAATTAGTTAATGTGATAGCTTAAAAATAGGAGTTGTTTTGGAATGTCTTTGATTTTAGGACTCTACGAAATTATTGATTTAGATTGTGTGTACGAAAAATCGGTTGAATACAACATTTCAAATGTAACATTTTATTTTATATTTTATTGTAATTCTTTATAATAAGAAGGTGGTTATACAAAACGTATGTATGTATGCAGTTTGGTACGAAAAATATTTTACAGAAAATTAGATACAAATTTTAGTGGCATACATGAAAACAATAATTCCATGATAAAGATTTCTTCAATAGTGATGATCTTATATTTTTAAATATGGATAATCTTAAGCATGTGTCTTCAGTTTTAAAGACTTGGTTTATTTTAGATGTTAATGTGATTGATTAATGATGAAATAGTTATACAGTTGCCTTAATTTATGATAATCTATGTTACAGGTTTGACTTACATGGGAATCCAATTTAAACAGAGCAAAGATAAACGTGAATTTTGGAGATGTCAACTAAATTAAGATGATTTTGGAATTTTGTTAAATGATTATTAAAGCCAATGGCAGATTCTGTAATATTAAGCATGGAAAAAGGGTTATTTCTCAAATGTACTTCAATTTTAATAGAATAGATGAGCATTTTTTAGATAAAAAATTAGTTTATTTCTTTGTTTAATTGGTTGAAATTATATGGTTAATAATAAATCAATAAAAATCATAGTACATGGGTAATTCAATTTTGAACTATCTATTCGTAAAAAAAATATGCTTGTATCTTTTTAATTCATAAAAATTTGATATGATATCATAGTTTGGTGGATATCTGATGCTATATAATAATTTTCAAAAAATGAAGATTCTACATATGATCTAAGAGCACCTTTATTAAAGATATCTAACTAAAAAATCATAAAAAATTTAAAAGTATAAATATTAAATTAATAAGTTGATATTTTAAATTTATGAAAAATCCAATCTAATATTTGAGATATTTTAGATTGAGTTTTCAAAAAAAATTGAGATATTTTTACTTAAATAGAAATTATCATATATATATATACATACACTAATATTTATATTGAAAACTTCATGGTAGGAAACTATCGTTGAAGTTGTTCTAGCAGAGAAAAGAAAACTTAATTATCTTTAAAAAAACAAGATTATATGTGATCCAAATTGTTTGTTAAATTTATTATAGAGATATTGAAACAAAACTCTTAACAATTTAATTTATGGTTTAAGATTTAGAGATTTTTGTAATTGATATTTTAGAGACTTAAATATACGACCAGAGAAACAAATCAAGAAATTTTAAATCTATAGACAAGAAGCGATCCATAAAAGTAAACTTGATTTTATATATTGAACTAGTTAATAAAAACAATTAAAAATAACAAGAAACGATCAAGATATGTTTTGGGTTTAAAACAAGATGTTGCTATTTAGAAAAACATATAAATAAAATAGGAACTAATCGAATGCTACGAGAGGGACAACTAATATCATTCCTTCTAGGTCAAACGCTGAATATTTGCTTGTCGGAAATCTAGGATCATGGGACAATAATCTTAATTTCTTACACGAAGAATCCATTGGCTCCCCCCTAAAAGAAAACATCATGCATTGATTGAAGAAAAAGAATCACCTCAATGAATCTTAAAGAATTAAGCCACGAGAAGATTTTGATTCCACAAGCTTCAATATTTACTAGTATTGGAGTCATTCCAAGCTAACTGGCCTGTATTGAACAAATTTTGACATAGATCGGGTCTACTACAATAAAAATTATGTAAATTAATAATACTGAAACACGAGATTTTGTTAATTTATAGAGTTATTAATTTATAAAAAAAAAAATTTATTTAGATTTTTTAATTTTTAGATATATTTACAAAATAAAGAAATATTTGATTTTAGTTTATGTATATATTTTTTTTTAATTTGACATTTATATTGATTTACTATATCATTTAATGTATATAAAATATATTTCATAGAATTTAAATGTGGTTTTTGATTTAATTTCACTAATTTTATCATGATATATTAAGTGTTAAAAATATAAAAAAAATTGTATTATGAATATAAATAAAAAATAATGATAAGTTTATATTTATATATAATATGTATACGTATAAATTAATTATGTATATATATTTTATATAAATATGAACTTATTTATAATTTTTAGTGGGTTAATATATTTTACATAAGCTTTTTAACAGGTTATTATCTTGTTATTTAATCAGTTTTATATTATATTTTAACTGATCTAATTTAAATTAAAAATTATTAATTTATGATGTTTATTAATTTATAAAGCTATTAGGAAGTCATAAAGGTATCTAGCTATTAGGAAGTCCATTTAGTTCACGAGACACCACAAATAAACCAAAAATGTGTTTAAAGAACACATAGATCATTACCACTAGGCACTAAGAGTGATGATCAAGAGAGTAATTCCCAACCAAAAGTAACGAGGTATGTCATAATTAACGTTTCAAACATAAGATTTTTTTTTAAAAAACACATATTCTCATTTGTGATTAACTTTATAAGAAAAATAAGATTCTAGTTTTTTCTTAAATTTCATATTTTCAAACATGTCAAAATCAATATCTCACAGATAATTTAATTCTGAGTGAAAACTTGTAGAGTGCGATTGAAGTGTTCTAGCCAATCAACTACCCCCACTGCTTTCTCTCAGATAAACCTCACATGAGACTTATGATTTTGATTTTTCTTGTGAATAAACTGCCAAAACATAAGCTTCTCTGATGTGCCACATTTCACATTTCAAATCAAGTTAGATTCTAGGGATTGGACGTGCGGACACTCTTCAAATATTTTGAATTTTTGGATATTTAAATATAGAGGTATATAAGCCGTACAAGCATTTTTATACTTGTTCATGTTGTTGTAGTTCAGGTTTGAGTAATTCAGATTAGATTCAATTATTTAAAATTATTTTATGAAACCAAGATCATAATAAATATAGCTCATGAACTGAAACAAAAATCTGATTTAAATAGTAATATATACGGTGTAAGATAAAACAATATGTTATTCAAGTAAACAATAATAAAATATGTTGTTAACCAAAGAATGATGCATTAAGTATTCAAAGATGAATAACAATAATTCACAAAAACAATATACGAAGTATCCTACCGTAAATCGAAAGGTGTACAAAAATTAAAGATAAACAATTAAGTCCTCACTGGAGACAAAGTTATGTTCACAGTGAAGACAACTTAACTTACATTATGAAGAGAAAATAAATGAATCTAAATTATTAAAATTTAAGATTACTATATAGATTTTGGACATCTATTCAGATATCAAATATTACTCAATTGAGTTTACATATTCAATCTCTCCTAATTCAAATTTTGATTTGGATTCAGTTTAGATAAAATGCCACACCTATTAGATTCTCTTTTCCCTCGTAACTAGTCTCAATCTATCTACATGGCACATCACACTATTTGTATTTTAACTATAAAACTAAATAGTAATCAACCGTGTATAATGTTTTAAAAAAAATCAACCGTTTGCAATGATGATTATCCTTAACCAAATTTTACAACGCTTTTTGTTGTTCTCATCAAGTGACATCACACGTGCCTACCAACAACAGCAGCAAACAGCGAAGATTTTTTAAAACAAAAAGCGAAAATGAAAAGACTTTCCAGTCGACTACAAAAATAAAAGGAGATAAGAGACCCAGAACACGTGGAGCAAAGAAACTTGACCTCCGGTTTTTAATTTAATAATTACCATTACCTTCACCATTACGGCATTAACTACATTAATACATTTTCATTTATATTACCAGAAGTTAAAAAAAAAAAAACATAAACGAAATATCTCACGGGTACAAAACTTCGCCGTCCGTCTAGCAACGACCGGATAAACTATTTTAACTTTTATTTAATAAAATACACTTAAACAGCCAAAGGAGGATCCGACCCGAATAAATCCCCAATATCTTGAAAACGATCCTCCACGTGCCAGCTGGATAATCCGGATCCGAAATCGAATCCAAAGTCCATACCCGTGCACGCATCTCCGGCGAGAAAGTCGGGAACCACCGAGCTCCGGAAATCGAACAAATCCTCCTCCGCTAACAACGGCGCCGAGAAATCGGAGAAAGTCTCCGACGCCGCCGTCAACGGCTCTACCTCCTTGACGGTGAACGGAAGATCGGAGAACAGAGACGGGAGAAAGGAGGCAGTCGTGTTCGATTTTGCTCTTCTTCTTAACCGGTGACGACGGCGGCGGAGAAGTGACGGAGAAGTTAGTGAGAGCGTCGGGACCACGGAGCTGAACGGCGGCGCTGTCGTAAACCAAGGCGGCTTCCTCCGCCGTGTTGTAAGTTCCGAGCCAGAGGCGGACGCGACGAAGCGGGTCTCTTATCTCCGCCGCCCATTTTCCCCACGGACGCTGTCTTACTCCCCGGAATTTCTTCTCCGTCTTCGTCGCCGGAGGAGAAGAAAGTGGTTCCGGTTTGACGGTGGCCGCTCTCTTCCTTCTTTTCTTTGGTTCGGTTTGAGTATTATTACAACCAGAATCAAGCACTAGTTCGTTAACGAACTTCTTGATACGACGGCGTTTAGAGAGAGAACGTTGTTCTTCTTCGTCGCTGGAGGAGTCTGTTGCGTCTGGGTCAGTGACAGAGATGCGGAGAATCTTTGGTTGTTGAGGGAGAACAAGCTTCTTCTCCGTTTCCATTTTCTTACCTCTCTCTCTCACTCTGTTACTTAGACTGTGTTCTGTGTGTTTATATCAGAGAGATTGACAAAGCAAAAAGAAAGAGACAAAAGATAAAGGAAGAAACTTGAAGAACAAGAGAGACAAGAGTGATGCCCCTCTGCCAAAAAGTTTATCAAAGAACGATAAGTTTTTATAGAAAGGTACAAAGAAAAAGGGCACAGAGAGAGGAAGAGGAGGAGGAGGGAGGAGGAAAGGGAAGATTTTTTCCAGGAAAGTTGAAGAAAAGAGAAAGAAAAAAGAGGTTTTTGTTATATTATTGTGGAATCAACACAAACCCAAAAGTCTTGGTAAGATGCTCTTTTTTGGAGAGAAGGCTGCTTGGTTTTTCTTGGAAATATTCCTGGATTTTTAGTAGTGTGCAGTGGAAAGAAAATGTTTTTTGGAGAGTGTGAGAAAGAGTACACGAGGAAGAAGATGGAGATTTAAAAGCGGCAGAGCACATGCAAAGTAAAGAGAGAGAATGAGTGACTATTTTATAGGATCTTGAAACGGCTGGGAAGTGTTTACTCCGGGTCTTTTTTTTTGTTATTTAATTATATTTGTTTTTCTGGTATATACTAGTAAAAAATGTTTTCACCCATTAATCGCACTAATTTATCAGATAAACATCGGTGTGTGCCGGCAAAAAACGCCTACCTATATATACACATGTTATTTATATTTTTTATATAGAAATGTTATTTGGGTTGATGGCGATGTCAAATTGAAAATAGACAAATTATCCAAAAATATTTTTGTTAAGATTAAAACGTAAATTTAAATGAAAAAAAAATATTGAGATAAAACACAATCGACATGTGTCTTCGACAATAATGATTATTAACACTTTGTAACGCAAATTCAAACATGTCATTGGGGGTTGACACATGAAAATAAGTTACAAGATATTTATGTTTTGTTTACTAGACCACTACTAGTTTCATATTAAATTTTTTATCAAAAATTGGGGTAAACTGGAAATTTGATTAGAAAGGGCTACTTACAGAAATAAAAACACAAAATCTGTTTGCTCTTCAAAGAAGAATTATTATATCTAACATTTACTACATATTTTATAATTAAAAAAATCTATTTTGGCTATTTTAAAAATTAATGTGATAATAAAAAATTTAAAATAGTTATTTGAGAGAATTTTTCTTTATTGAAAAATATTTTAAGGATAATCTTAAGAAAATTTTGTTACAAAATAGTTTTTAAAGAGCAAAAGGATAAAAATTAATTTTATTAAAAAGTTAAATCTATATATATATGATTTTATAGTTATGGAGTGGAGTTTTGGGGACAAGTTTAAAATTACAAAAAATAAAATTAAATTAAATTTTAAAATAAAAAAATCTATTTTGATTTTTTTTAGGATTATTTTGGTGATGATTTAAAAAAAATTGTTAAAATTACCCTATTTTATATACATATCAAAGATGATGGCCAACGAGATTTTTTTTTTTTAAAAAGAGATAAAAATCAAAATAGATCTAAAATTTTTTTGTCCCAAAAATAGCACTCAAAGAGAAAAAATGATCAAAATAAATTTTATTAAAGGATGTAAATATATATTTATATATTTAGGGTTAACTAATCTAAACTTAGGGTTTAGAGTGATGGAGTAGGGGTTTTTGGAGTCGAAGTTTAAAAATTAAAATTATTTAAAAATATTAAATTTTCAAAATAAAAAAAAAAATATTTTGGTGTTTTCATTCAAAGTCTATTTTTGTGTTCTTCCAGAGATTTGTCCTTTAAAAAATCTAAATGTTTTGGATTCGAAAACTAACTTGGCAAGATTATCGCCGGGGAGGGAGCTGCATAAGTCAAACGAGTGAGATATTGACATGTGTTCTATAAAATTGGGTCCAATCCAACGGCTGGGACGTGCCTCTCCATGGCAGGTGACAAGAGAAAAAACATGTACAGTATTGCCTTATTAAATTAATTATACTAATTTTAATTATTCTCGTAATTAGAGATTCAGGTCACGTGATACGGGAGGCACCGGCCAGTCCTACTTTAATACAGAATACTTTAATCTAAAACCTCCGTACGAAGCTTTCTTCTCTTTTCATATTTTAACCATAAGGGTGTGCTTCGGTCATTTTGGCAAATGCAAGTTGCTTGTGAAAAATCGAAAGACCGTTACGGGTAGGTTCTTTTTTTTTTTTTTTTTTTTTTTGGTCAAACACGGGTAGGTCTTTATGTTTTAATCTTTACCAGTCTCTTTTGTTACAGCTGGTGGCTAACGTGGCAGACAACAACCTAGGACGTTGTGCCAAAAAAAGGCACTGTAGTATTTTGGAATCATTGTATTAGTTCTTAATTGTGATAAAAACTCGTTAGTAATTTATTTTCGTTTCTATCCTGCAAATTTTTAATAGTCTATAAACAAAGCACCTTTCAGTTCACATAGCTTTTTTTTAAAGACAAGCAGATTATTGAGAGGCAAAATAAGTAGCGAGTCTGAAAGATACTAATTAAATTACATTATGTGATAATTAAAACACTTTGACCAGTGGTCAAGTATGTCGCGTAGACTTCCTATCTAACGCAGGGTTGAGTTTCCAATCCTAATTAAAATGTTTTGATGCAATCGGGAAACACTCTTCATTGGACATCAGTTAGTGTTCGTATCTTCATTTTTTATTTATATGAAAAAGGTGGCAAAAGATGCAAGTTATGACTCGAATGAACATTTTATTTGTTAAAATTTGATTCGATTTGTTATTCGTTTCGATTTGATTCGAAAAATCCTAAGTTGTTGAAACAAAATAAATACTAAAAATTAATATCCGTTAGAAATAAAACAAATCACAAATACTAAAAAAATTAAAATTGATTATCCTATCCGCTTCAACATTATATAAATAGATGTATATTTACAAAATAAATATAGATTATTATATGTATAATTTTATATAATTAATAATTTTCATGTATCATTTGATTTTTTAAAATACTTGTAAAATATTTATAAAACTACAATTTTCTAAAAATTTGTGTTTATAATTTTAGAAATTTATGGAACATATAGCTTCATTAATTTTTATTTTTCATTTTATATTATAAAAAAAAATGAAAAAAATTGTATAGTTTTTTTAGATTTACTTGTATTAAAAAAATAAATGAGATATCCGTAAATATTGCAAATATCCAAAAAAATAGATATATGTATTTCTCCGAAACAAAGCAAATCGAACAATTAGATATCCGTAAAATACAAAGTAAATCACGAATACTAAAAATTATGGTGTTATTCAATCTGTGTTCATCCCTAGTTATGACAACACAAGTTTAAAGAAATTTTCAAACTCACCTAATTTGCTAAGGTATTTGATTAACTAGATGTTGTAAACATGCATAAGAATAATCACGCTTATCACAAAAATAAAAAACATGATCTAGTTAATTAACTTTTTTCTAATTTGACAGATGTAACTGAGACCGGTGATATAATACCTCTTTTTTATATAAATTGGTGTTATATAACTAAAGACAAATAAAAATAGACTGGTTTTCAGAGATTTAGAAGAATTGTCCTAAGCAAAAAAATAAAAGGAAACAATCAGTGTAAAACAATATTTTTCGATGAATGCAGTTTAAACAATTATTCGGAAAACTGCGTCTCGAATTTTTTTTACTGGCTTGGTCGATTCCTTGTTGTCGTTTTTTTACTAGCTTGCTCAATATTTAAAAGATACATGTATATACAATTAATCCAATGTCTTAAAATTCTAACTTTTAACATCCGAATTTATAAGTTCTAAAAAAACTCATCCGCATTCATATAGTCTCTAGCTGAAGTCTCTCATAATATAATATTGACATAATGTGCTATTACAATTAAATTTCTAATAAAGAAAAAATCAATAGAAGTAAGTCTCTCAATATTTTTTTTGAGTCTCATAGGAGAATTTTCGCTCTCATTTCTTATCATTTTTTCATATTTAATTCATTAATTTTATTTAGGAGATTCTCTTAAAGACTATGGATAGGGATCCCCTTAGCAATGGCACTGTGTATTATTTATAAGTAATACTCCATCTGTTTTTTAAAATTATATGTTTTTAGAAAAAATATTACTTCAAATAGATACATTTTTTATCTTTTCAATGCATGCTTTATTAAATTTTAATGATTAATTACAAATTTAAAAACCTTAATTGCGCTTATTTGATTTCTATTGGTTAAAATTTATAGGAAAAAATAATTACAAAATTTATATATTTATTAGAAGTTTTATTAATTTGTGTGAAAAGATTTAAAATATGTATTATATTGAAACAGAGAGATTAGTTTATACAATATATGGGACTTAACAGATTTACCTAAATTAGTTTCAAAATCACATAGGTATGTAGGAGTGAACTCTGACGTTTTCAATCGTATTGTTATATTGTAATTATATAATAACAGTATAAAACTGGGCAAAAGAGATTGGAAGCCCATGCTAGATTGCCAAATAAAGCAGCAAGTTTTTCATTGCAGGGTATGTGAACCATGAAGCCGTTTTGTTGGTCTTGTCTTTCACTTCAGTTTTTTCATTTGCGTCTTCTCTATATACAGTGTGTGTCCAACATCGGTGATATGCATTATGACTGTATGGACAGTAGTATTGTCCTTTAAATTATTTCGTTGTTTGAGCTATTATATGTTATACTTTTAGTATGTACTGTATAGATTTTAAACATCATTTCAAAAAAAACGTGGTTGAAATTTCTCAAACTATACCTGTCAAAACCATGCATGTACTTATTCAGAAATCCCATAACACTAATAAACGACAATAAGGTTCTCATCTCGTCAAAAAACCAAGTTTTGTTGCTTTAAATAGTAAGATGTTTAAAATTTTGGATAATTCCAAATTTATGAAAATTAACATATTAATAAGTATTTAATATATTAAGATAAACACAGCACAAAAATCTAGAATAGAAAAATAAAATTTTCCTACTTATGTTAGGTTTTATGTTTTCATATTGACAAGCTAAATTTCTACTTATGTTAGGGTTTAATGTTTTCATATTGATATGTTAAAGGCAATTGTCTTTCACTATAAATATAGGTTTCATAGAGAAATATTCCATAAAATCTAAGAAAGTAGATCAATAAGATTAAGAGAATATTGACAGCTTGTAATTTTGAGAAATTTTTAAAGCATAAGAATTTTTTTTATTATAATTCTTTGTGTTTCTAGAAATTTGAATTGAAGTTGAGAGCTTTTTAGTTTTGATAAGTTTGTAAAGGCAATGGGAAAAAATATACTTATAAATTTCTGTGTTTCTAGGGATTTAAATTGGTATCAAAGCCTCTGATTGAAGACTCGATGTAAGCTTAAGTTGAAGCTTTGATTCTGGTGACTGTGAAGTACAGATCGCGAAGGCAAAATGGTTGACGTGAATATGGATCCACACACGAAGGACTTTGGATTCATATCCATCTAATGTCATATGTTGTCATTGACAAACTATACAGTTTGGTCGATGAGGGATTAGAGTGTTACTCTGTGAATCTTCACTCTCTTCCTAGATAGGTTATTGACTTCACTATTTAATAACCTTCTCACAAAATTAGTTATCACTAATTGAAATGCAAGATCAACTCTTTTCATAAACATTGAGTAATTATTTTTGATACAAACGATCTGTGGAGACGTGGTGATTTATATAAAATTGACATATTTATGTATCTTTTTCAAAAAAACCATTGAATAATTATTTGGTTTTAAAATTTAGGAAACAAATCCATCTTGTTTTACCAATCGATTATCAAATTTACTTATATGTCACACCCTGTGAGTATATATTCAGTAAGATTACATATATTGATGATGTTGTCGAGCCTGATGTTAATGGTTATGGCCTTAAAGCTCACCGAATAGTGATTGGAAAGTTCGATTTTTGAAACCAAGAAAACGAGACCGTACGGATGTATATGTCCAATAAATTACAAGAACACTCGTTGGACCGACGAGGGAACACTCAGGCACCATCGTGGGACCACATTTCATCTACTCTCATTCCGTTAGTTCCGCGAACGGCACCGGTTCTCTCTTTTCGAGGCCTTTTCTTCTATTCGACCCACTTGATCACTTCCTCTTCGTCATGTGACGGCTGACGTCCTCTTCTCAGTTGTTTTTTTTTTAAAGTTTATCTTTAGTCTTTGTTTTTAAAAGACCATAAAATCAAAACCCATAAACTTTGTCAGAGGACAAAAATAGTAACACTAAAACAAAACAAAACAAAAAAACATTTAGTTTTTTGATAAAATATTTTAGAATAAATTTATATTTTGGTTAACAGACAGGTGATCAAGGCAGTGTAACATTATTAGCCGGATGGTTTGTGAGCTGTAATAACTAATAACTATGAGATTTTCTCTAATTGAATATACCAAGACTTAACTTAAATTTTAAAATGTAAAGATGAGCAAACTGTTGCCAGAAGAAAAAAATTCACTTAACTGTCAAAGATGAGCAAAACTGTTCCAAAACTAGGGGGAAATTAGGGGTCATGGTACAAACTCCTCTCACCTTACAAAAAAAAAAGAATTATTGGAGAGAAGAGTACATAAAAAGAGAGTCATATTTTCTTGTTGTTCGGTGAGTTAGGTTATACATTTATAAAGAATTTTTTAGGTTGATATAATTTCTGTGATATACGACTTCCGACAATTGAAGTGGCATATCATTAATATATATATATATATAGAGAGAGATATATATGAAAGTGTGTCCATTATAGATACTGGCATCGTAAAAGTAGAAATAATAATATATAAAAGATAAATACTAAAATAGATTTAAAAAAGTTTTTATTTTAAAAATAACATTAAAAAAAAATGATCAAAATATATTTTATTAAAATATATTTTATTAAAATATATAAATATATATTTATACCATTGAGTTAATTAATCTAAACTTAGGGTTTAGAGTTATGAGATGGGAGTTTTGAATTTGAGGTTTAAAAATTAAAATTTTTAAAAATATATAATTTTTAATTTTTTTTTTATTTTGATCATTTTTCTCTCTCAAAGTCTATTTTTATGATAAAAACTTTTAAAAAATTATTTAAGAGATTTGACATAATATATATATCCTGGCAGTGGAATAATCTAACAATCGCTTATTAACTCATATTTCCTATATAAAATCATCATTTTATAACAACAGGACAGTTGACTTTGAAATAAACGTCAAATGACAAAGTTAATTAGTCAGAGCATCTTTAACTTAAAATTCCAATTTTTCTTTTAAATTTGAGTAATTCTATAATAAAATAGTGTTTTACTCCAACCTATTCCATTTTACAATGAAAATAAAATAATAATCAAAAAAATAAAAATATTATTTTATTTATATGTAAACTTTTTTTACTTAATTATAGAATAAAAAATAGAGTGAAGTTGAAGTATTTATTATTCTAAACTCCGTTTTACGATAAAATATAGAGGTTTAAATATAAAAATAAAATATAAAGTGGAATTGGAGATGTTGTTAGAATGATAATTTTTTCAACTCTACACATCAAAACTAAACCTAAAAATCTTGGATAAATCCCATTTTTCGATGCTACACACAGTCACACATGACATAGTTATCATAATAAGGATCTCATTGCTCTGACTCAATACTAGGATCTGATGAAGGATTCATCAAAATGAGCTTACACGAGATCATACACAAGTGGTGTAATGATTTTTTCATGATTATGGAAGATAATAAAAAGGTGAAGAGAGAATAAGAAAAATGTGAAAAGGAGAAGAGTTAAGTTCTTGTGTGAGATATCCAAAAAAAAAAAAAAAAATCTTAGATAGTTTCTTACCATGTGCCTTTTAGTGATTAGTTCATCCTTTTTTATCTAATTTAAAATTTTATATAATAATGAAATTATTTTAAATTACTAATATTTGTAGCTGTGAGATATGTTTGGTGGGTTTTTTTCCACTAATGCTGATGCTCTAATAATTCGTCTAAATTATTATATGTCCAAATAATACTTTTTCTAATGAAGAGTGAATACTTATATAATGTACTATTTGATTTTGTTCTTTCTTGGGTGGTTGAAATTTTAGTTGTAGATTCTTCGACATTGCGTAGCTAGTAGCTACCATACCCAATAGTTAACTCGGCACCTCGTGTACGATAGTTAATTAATTCTGACATCTCTACATAATTTCAAATAGGAATATCTATCTAAATTTACAGTAGCTACCCTACTGCGATTTGTAATAGAAGCATTTAAATGTAGTTTTTATTAACATGAGGTATGTCATAAAAGATTTCAAACTGATTTTTAAGACGATGTAGAACATATAAAGAAATTATGTTTCCGAATATTCAAATAGATTTTAAATAATAGATTCATATCTATATGATCACCGGACGTAGTGTAGTAGGTGCATCTGTAGCACCCCCAATCCTGAATAAAGATTGTGTGACTGACCATGGTTCGAGGAAATGAACAGAGGATCATTGAGATCAAGTTAAGTACGTTTCATGGTCAATATATAGTTAAGTCATAAGGACTTAACCATAAGAGAGGGAGAGAAACGAGTTGGAAGGGCTGGAACAAGTGTTTGGGCAGCTGGACCAAGTGTACGGCCAGCTCAACCAGCTAAACACAGCTCGACCAAGCTCAGCTCAGCTCAACACTACCTAGGTCAGCTCATTCAGCTGAGCTACCAGCTCAGTCAGCTGGACCAGCTGGTGATCAGCTCATCTCAGCTGGACGGAGTGTTTGGGTTCTGGGCGGGTGGTCCGGGTCCGGGCCGGTGGCCGGGCCAAGGTGGTCCGGCCATGTGGTTGGGGCCTGGTGGACCCTTGGGCTAGGCCATGGGCTAAGTCTGGTGGGTCTGGGTCGTGGTTGGGCTTGGTATCGACCCAATAAAGGCCTGATATGGGCGAAGGGTTGCGGGTGGTCAAGGGTTGCACCCTATCGACCAAGTGGTGCCCTTTCACCCAAAGGTCGTGTCCGTTCGAGGGGCCAAAACTTACCCCCTCGTCCTTTATAAATAGGGGCCCTCCCTGCACGTTTTTAGCATTCAGTTTCAGAGAAAAACACACAGAGAAAACGTGAGAGAGAGAGAGAGAGAGAAGAAGAGAGAGAGTTCTTGGCCAAAAAGTGGGGCCGATTGTGGTGGTGATCTTTCCGGCGAGTGTAATCGTTTGAGAAAGAATTTCCGATCAGGGATGGGGAAGTCTGATAAGGGGAAGAACGTGGAAGACCCTAATGTGGTTTCCAAGGTAGGCAATGGGCCGTGGGTATCAAGGTGCATGCGGTTAACCCTTGTGGTCAAACCGATGTTCCGGTTGGTCCCATTATTGCATCTGATCCCTCTTAGTCTCGATTCCATCTTTTCTTCATCTTCTCTTTCTGTTCATACACGAAGGGGTGTGATGGTTGGTTCATGGGTTCCGGCCCTGATCATAATCGATCCACATCCCAACCGCAACCTAGACCAAGGGTCGGTTATGCGGGGTCAGTCCGGATCGTGCCAAAAGTATGGCCGGTGGGTCTGAACGTTTGGAATGTCCCAAAGGGTACGAGTTGCCAAAGGGTACGAGTTCCCAAAGGGTACGAGTTGCCAAGGGTCATGAGTGCCAAAGGTAATGAGAGTCCAAAGGGTACGAGTAACCAAGAGGTACGAGTTACCAACGGTTGCGAGTATCAAGAGGTACCATAGACCAATGGGTGTCATTGACTAAGGGGTGCGAGTACCAAAGGGTGCGAGTATCAAATGGTGCATGTTACCAAAGGGTGTAAGTTCCAAACGGTACCAATGGATGCAGGTTCTGTCCGGTCCATGTGGTTCAGTCCGCGGTTCATGGGCAAGGACACGTACACATTCGTTTGGCCGGGGTAATGGGTCGCAAGGTCCGATCGGTTGTAATACCATTCGGATTGGGTAATGGCCTTACACGGTTGTTTGGATCCAGGCCTAGTGCCGGATCAGGTAAGGAAGTCCGTTGGGCTTATGAGCCGGACTTCAAGGGTATCCGATCGTACCCAGAACATAGTCCAGTTGGACGGACTGGTTCGTGGTCGATACGGTTCTGTTCGTGTTTCTGTTTGTTTGTTCTGAAACTGTCTGCCTATTCCAAGTCATGTGGGGTGGTTGGTTGAGTGACTTGGGATATGGTGGATAGGTCGGATATATATATTTTTATGATTATGTTGATTGAGGTTATCCATAGTTCTAGGAACCAAGCCAAGCATTATAGGATATATCCGTTCTGTCTTCGGTTAAGATTAATGCTTATGGATTATGGTTTCAGGATCTGAGATTGGTTCTGGTCAAGCCAAGGAGCCGTGAGGACTCAATCAGTGAAAGGCTGTGTGGCGTGTGGCTAGATGAAGTTAGAGAGGAATTAGTTATTGTTTATGAAACTGTTAAGAAACTATGTATCAGACCACATGAGTTGAGTGATACATATGAACTTATTTATTATTCCGCTGTGCTATTTGTCTATTTATTTATGAACCTCATATGCTATTATGACTTAGTAAATAAAATGATTTTAAAAATGAATCAAACAAACAATGAAATGATCAAAATAAGGCATTTGATCTAGTTGGGTCGAAATGCCAGGATCAGGTCTTACAACATCTAAACCATTTTTTAGTAATTCAAAGCTCATATGCTACTACACAATCATAAGGACATCTCCAATTCGAACTTCATTTTGATGTTAAAAAATACACAATTTTAATGTATTTTTAACACTAAAATTTTCTCATCTCCGACCACAATATCAAATTTTACACCAAAATTGTATTTTTGATTTCTATATTAGTAAGTTAGAAATTTTATTATTACTTAATATATATATATAGAAAAAAATTTATTATGTAAGTATATTGCACAAAAATATATCACATAAGAATATTTTGCGTTGGTAAATATTTATATCACGTCCAAATGAATTCCCGTATGCGATGATAATAATGTCATATCTCTGCGAACTCCCGCACTTGGATGGTAACACATTTCGTTCCTACACGAGCCCCACGAAAACATATACTCCCTTTGTTTCATTATAAGTGTCACGTTTTTGCACACGAATTAAGAAAACAATTAATTTTGCATATTTTCTATATAAAAACACAATTACATATACACCTAACCATATTTCAACCAATAGAAAAATAAACTGCAGCATAAAATTAATAAATTTGCATCGAAAGTCGAAAATAACACTTATTTTGTAACAAAAAAAATTCTCTAAAACAACACTTAATATGAAAGTGAGTATCAAAGATGGGTATAACGACAGGTAAAATATTTCAATTGCCAATATTTAAGTGAAGTAGAGGTGGGGTGGGTGGTGAGCTAGCAAGTGATTCTCACACTTTGCAATGTAGGGAAGAAAATTAAGTCTCAATAAATTATCATTATTTAGTTTAGTTAAATACTATGTTACTAATAAAATCTAATTAACAAACCCTTAAATTATGGCTGGATCACACTCCTTTCCAAAACTCCCACACGATCCTATTGCCGGCCATTATATATGTACACCGAATGCCTTTTTTATTTGTTAAATACGATCCTGTTGGATTCGCAAGTTCATTACTTACAATGAGATTAACTAACCACAACGTTCACAACCGTACTTGTCGCGAAAGTGTTGATCACAGTCGATGTTTTCTTATAGTAAATATATCTGAGAACCAGTTCATTGGGATGACTAAAATTTTTAGACATGGGTCGTATTCATATCAAATAATTGTAATTTCAGGAGCCCCCTACGCATAAACTATTTTTATATGCCAAATGTTTAAATTTTTGGAAAAACTTGGACAAACTACACAATTTCCAATGAAATAACAATGTATTAGCAGTTTTTTTTTTAATATTTATTAACAACTTTTTTTTGGTCAACTTTATTCGCAACTTTGTTATTTCTTTTACCTAAAAAAAACTTTGTTATTTCCTTACATTCGGTGTCATGAATGCGTAGTTGAACCGTAAAGCTTCGGTTCCATATAAAATACTTTATACTTGATGAGAAATATCATTAATCTGGTACATGAAATTTGAGAATCGTAGTATGGTTGCATGAATATTTGTTTTAATACATATCATCTGATAGGATTCTTTTTCTTTAAAAACTAAAACTGTATATGCAAATTGTATAATGCATAATTACTGTGCAATGTACTAGGAACATCTATAAAATAATTTATCTGGAGTTTTGTTTCTTAGATTTCCATATTACACCCAGCAAGAAACCATATTGCAAGATACTAAAAAATCAAATAATGTGTAAGATGACAAATTGAAAAAAACAAGTATATGTTATAAACATTTTCTTGAGTGTATATAATTTATGGGAAATTAGGCCATATAACCAACAAAAAAAAATTATATTTCACTAACTAACTAAAAACCTCATTTCTCTTTATATTTCTCTACAATCTTACTATGACTCTAATTTCTCTTTTTTCTGGTTATTTCACAAATAACCCCATAATTTATAGAGAATCCTACAATAACATAAAAAAATTGTTATCATAAATATAGCACAAATGAGTCAAATAATTAAAATATTTTATTAAAGAGATAAAAAGACATTTATATTCATACGATTAAATAATTTAGATTTATAGTTTAGATTCGCAGGATAAATTTTTTGAGTGGTATGATTTTTAAAAAAATATTTATTTAAAATTTAAATAAAAATTGTAAAAATAGTTTTAAGAAGAATTTTCGGATTTCACAATAAAATTGTGAAATAAAAAATTGAAAAAGAAAATCGTAAAAAATAAAATAAAAATGTTTGAATTATTTTTTAAAAACTATTTAAATAATTATATATATTTATATGTCTATAAATTAATTTTTTACTTATTTAATAAAATATCTTTTGATCATTTTTTTCTTGTGTATTTTTTTGCTGAAAAGAAAATATTTTAGTGTTTTTGAATGAATTGCTACACTTTATAACCATATACAGAGCCGGCTCTTGGGCCAAGCTAAAGAAACAGTCGCTTTCAGCATTTTTATTATAAAGATATTTTGAGTCACAATTTTTTTAAATTATTTTTTATTCTAGTGGTAAAATCTAAAAGTTATACTCTTTCTTCATATAACTAGAAATCGAAACCCCATAAAAATAGTCATTTTTTTAATTTGTTTTTAGCCATAAATTTATTAAGGCAGACTCTGACCATATAGACGAAGGAGCTAAGTTAACTAGTTAAGGGTGGTACAATGTATATGTTCATTAGTTTGACTCCGTATTTAAGGGACTAGCTGCATTTAAATTTTAGTTGTGCCTACACTATAAGGACTAATCAAAAACTTTTTGGAATCAGAAAACTCATAGCATAGGGGATGATAGGGCAAAAAGACTTTTACCAGGAAATCTGGAACCATTGTCTATGATCATTGTTTTGGAACATGCATGAAATTGACCTTTTGCCATTTACCAGTATTTTCTTTTATTATTACATATCAGCAAATGAAAGTTGTTCACTTAATTATTAACTCCGTTTACGTAACTTTTTTTCTTTGAGCAAATTCTTTTTTCTCCGTTTGTGTAACTTATTGTCGACCACGTAACACCTAAAAGAGATTTTGACTGACTTGAGAAAATACAAAGAGGAACACATGGAGCAAGTGGATGTTGACTGTTTATGTCCATTCTCATGATTAGACCTGGGCATCCGGGTCCTCGGATCGGGTTCGGGTCGGGTCTTCTCGGGTACGGGTCTTTCGGGTCCTGGAGATTTAGACCCATATAGGTACTTTAAAAAATTCGGGTTGGTTCTGGATCGGGTCTTATCGGGT
The DNA here is from genome assembly GCA_905132765.1 of Moricandia arvensis. NCBI lineage: Eukaryota > Viridiplantae > Streptophyta > Magnoliopsida > Brassicales > Brassicaceae > Moricandia > Moricandia arvensis. The sequence goes on along the minus strand of CAJHQP010004503.1, from coordinate 1,018 downwards.
TCGGGTCGGTTCGGGTCCACTTATCTCGTACTCGTAGATACCCGAATTTTTTCGGTTCTTTATTGTATCGGGTCGGATCAAGGTATTTCGGGTCCGATTTCGGGTCGGTTCCTGATATTTCGGATCGTTTCTACATATTTTTGGGTCTAAATACGTGTTTTCGGTCTACTTGTACCCATTAACCTGCAACGTTACCCGAACCTTAAACCTGCAATTTTGAAACCCCATAACAAAAAAACACATTCTGAAACTGCAGTAGTGCAATTACCGTAACCATAACTAATAAACTTAAAACATGATCAAGTTACCATTCAAAACACACAAAAAAAACATGAAGTCTAATAATCTTCGGTTCCAAAAATACCGATCGGGTCCCGGGTCGGTTCTGAACCCGAACCTGCTACCTACGGGTCCTCCATTATTAGACCCAATAGGGTAAAATTCTCGGTTCCGGACCCAAACCTGTATTTCCGGGTCGGTTCCGGGTCGGATCGGTTCCGGGTCGGATCGGTTCCGGATCGGATCGGTTCCGTGTCGGGTCCTCGGATACATGTTAAAATGCTCAGGCCTACTCATGATGTTTTTCTTCTTCTTTTTTTTTGCAGTGTTTTTCTTCTTAACAAATAAAAGTAAAGTAAATTTTTTTATCCATTCTCGTCATATTTATCTAGTTTTTAATCTTGTTTGCTTAAAATTTATGTTCATTATCATGATTTTTATCTATTTTTTTTTTTTACTTTTGTCCAACCGCAAATCGCAACTATAACCAAATTTTGAATTTATGAGATTAGAGCAGTTTAAATCGATTTATAGCGTTATCTGTGATTATTGCAAAATGCCGACAACTGATATCACCCGCAAAAACTATGTTTGAAGGTGATAGAAACCAGCCATGCCCTAAAACATCATAAAACTTGAGGGAAAACTCAACTTCTGTACTCTAAACTTTATATTCAAGTAGTTTTCACGTATGTCATTAATCTGTTAACGTTCAGATTTGGCATTAAGAATTTGAAGT
>CAJHQP010004502.1:0-54682 GCA_905132765.1 Moricandia arvensis | reverse complement strand
AGGGAGCATTCCTTCCTAACCCGTTTGCATCGGGCTCTCGATCTCTTAAACTCTGGGTACTTGAACGCCACATTCTGCTAAACGCGTGATCAAGAATGCTAAAGCCTCTCGCTCCTAAAGTGCTCTGGATGCCTCTGAAACCGCTGCTCTCAGTAAATTGATATAACCATCCATATGCTTGCATTGAAACATAATAAGGCATAAGACTTTCAAGAAGACATAACAAGTCAGAAGACTTCCCCGGAAGACTTCCCAGAAGACTTCCAGAAGACTTACAAAGTCTTCCAGAAGGATCGGTCCCCGGAAGACTTAGACAAGACTTACAGAAGACTTCCAAAGTAACCTTAAAAATCTTACGAGTAGTAGAGCCATTTTAGGGGTGTTCGGATGGTGGAATACCACAGGCTTGGCCCCGGTGGTCTTTTATCAAAAGTTTTTTTATGAGTCCTGAAAACAGCAAACTAGATCAACAAACAACAACAACCAACTTAATTGTTTTGTGGGAGATTAGTACTTACGGATCTTTTTTCAAAAATTCAATAAGCAACTTATTGTTATTCTTGTCAAGGGGAGCAAACGGATCATAGCCAAGACCAGCCTTCTTGTTCGGTCACGATCACTTTGGCTGTGTTGTTGCCCTGATAAGGAGACTGTTGTGATGCAGCAAGCTTCCTATCTCGTTCACTCTTTCCCCTGAGGAATGCCATGGTAGCATCTTTCTTTACCCGGCGTCTCTCGTCCGCCCTATCCAAGTCTGATTTAGTTGGCTCAGTTTTGTCCATAATGACAACACTTGGATCTTCCACCTCCGGGACCCGAGGTGCATTGATGCTACTCATTTGTTTTTGGTCAGTGTCTTTGTTGACACTTCCTGATTTCTTCCCATTCACACTCTCACTCTGCAAATTCGAGTTCAATCCACATAAAATTAACTTAGCCAAAGGTTCCAATCAACAAATGAAACAAATGTACCATCCATCCAATCAACAAATGAAACAAAATCCATACAAAATACAACTTTCACTTCTTATTCTTAGTATTCCTCGATATTGGGAGAGGTTTCAGTACTAACCCCTAGTTCGTGCGCAGTATTATCCGGTTCTGAAACTGTGAGTTGAAGTTCATTGTGGTTGATTCCCACCTTCTTCTCCACAGCTTCAATCCTATCGGCAAGAAGCTTGATCTCCTTTAGGCACTGCCCAAACCCATCAGTCATAACTTTCGTCAAGTTCTTGAAACTTTGTTCAAGATCTTCTTTCTTAAGCCCCACTCCACGAAACAGAAGGAGCCTCAGTACGAGCTTCAGAAGGAGCCTCAGTACGATCCTCAGAAGGAGCCTCAGAGACTGTACGAAGTTTCTTCCAGGGTCTTCTTTCTTCCTTGAAAGGAAGCTCAAGAGATTCCTCCTTGACAATGATGACCTTTGGATTGGTCCACGGCTTAGTACCAATGTCTGCCCAACACTCTTTGCCCCACTTCATCTTACGTTCACCACCACAGATGAGATTCACGAGGTTCTCAACTGCCACATCGGTGTTATCATTGTCCCACTGAGGGAACAATTCACCAAGCTCCTTCACCACTAGGTTCACCACACGAGTCTGCAGGAAGTAATGAATATCAAGTTAGATACTGAGACAATAATCACTACCATATCAAGTTAGATACTGAGACATACCTGTGTGCAGATACCCTCTTTGACAAATTTTCGTCCTTTATGCCCCTTATAAGCCAGCAAAGGAGGACTAGGTTTGTTTCGTATGGGCTTTCCATACTCCGCAGCAAAGTCGGGCAGAGCGAAGTAGATCCAGACTTGGAGTACTTGAATAAACCCATCAATGGTGTAAGATTTTGTCAAATCCTTAACCTTCACAGAGTCCATAAGGATCTTAAACGCCAATCTCCCCCATGGGTAGGTCTCAAAGTCTTCTAGATTCATAACTAGGCTAGCAGGACTAGCCCGTGTAGCGGATGTGGACTTTCGTCCTTCAATGAATCTTGTGTAGATGGCTAGGTATCCCAGCCTCATGCGGTCATCCCGAGACCACTGTCCACATCTCCCACACGCCGCCACTATTTGCTGGGAGCTTGGACCAGAATCGATATCAACACCCATCAACTCCCAGAACCGATACAAATCCTCTGTTAGCCCTACATGAGGATTATCCACATGCTCAACATAGTCGCAGTTAAGACCGGTGAGATGTTCGAACTCAATAAGTGAAAACCTCACCGGCTCTGAACCAATGAGACTCCACAGCTCGTACTTCTTCTTGACATCGAGCTGAAAACAGAGCATATAGTGAACCAGCCTAGACGCCCAACCAAAGTTCAACTCCCAAAACTTTATGAAGACTCCCAACCTAGAGTTCTTCAGCTCCTCCCATTCATCAGCATGGAGAGCATCCTTTACAGCAGGAAGTAATCTGGGGTCATCAGTATGATATCCAATGCTCTTCAATGGAATGGGCTCTTCCCCTAGGGTGAACAACCTCTTCGGGAGTTGTGGTAATTCCATTGTATAGCCTGCAAACAATGACAAAACAACATCTCAAACATAAAACAAACACACCAAGAGTTCTATACTAACATACAGACTGTGAAGACTTTGGAAGACTTCGAACTACTTCGGAAGACTTCGAAAGACTTATGGAAGACTTCGGAAGACTTACCGAAGACTTACAGAAGACTTACCGAAGACTTACGGGAGACATCATGGAAGACTTACGGAAAACTTTCATGGAAGACATACGGAAGACTTCATGGAAGACTTACGGAAGACTTCGGATGGCTTCCATTAAGGTTCCGGATGACTTCCATGAAGTCTTCCGGATGACTTCCATGAAGTCTTCCGGATGACTTCCATGAAGTCTTTCGGATAACTTCCATGAAGTCTTCCGGATGACTACCATGAACACTTACGGATGACTTCCATGAAGACTTACGGGTGATTTCCATGAAGATTTACGGCAGACTTCCGGGAGACTTACGGACAAATGGGTCAACTTGAGGTCGGAAAGGAAAGAAATAGAGGAAGAAGTCAAGGGGAGAAACGAACGGTTTCAGATCTGAAATAAAGAGGAACCGGTAGTCGGAAGAGATTCGTCGGAAATCGTCACAGTAATCGCCTTAGAAGAGGAGGCTAGGGTTTTCACCAACTTTTTTTTTTCTGAAACACCGAAAAGTGAAAAAAAAACAGTGAAAAACTACTATTTATATGTACGGTAAATTATCAGGTTAGGTTAAATATATTTTGGTTTTTTCCGGTTAATTTCAAATTGAAGGTAAATTAAGTTCGAGTTTGGTTTGGAAGACTTCTTGAGAAGTCTTCTCGGAGTCTTCCGTGAAGTCTTCCTTGAAGTCTTCTACTGCATTATATGTTAGAAGACATCCCGGGAAGTCTTCTGGAAGTCTTCCGAAACCCTAAATCAATTAACTAACCAAAAAACACTTCCTTAAACATAAAATAAACTTAGAAAGTGTTTAAAATCATCTTATTAGAGGATCACTAACACATATTCGTCAAATTCAAAAAAAAAAGTTAAGAAGATAGATTTCAAAATCTACGCCTAAAACTACCTACAATACTATCACATATGTTACTAAACCCTAAACCAATGAATACCATGACTCATTCTACATTAATTCATCTAGGTTGAAAACAATTCAATTTTAGTTGATATAAATTTACATTATTTACAAATGTTTGTGGTTACATGATTTCTATTTTTCCTCTATATAAATATTTTTTATGAATTTTATAAATTATTTTTAGGATTTATTGTTTGAGAAGACTTCCAGAGAAGTCTTCTGGAGAATACGTACATGGAAGTCTTCTCAGAGAAGACTTTCGGAAGACTACTGGACGACTCACGGAAGACGTCTGGAAGACTTCCGGAAGACTTCGCCATTAGGCGGGAATTTGAATTTCACTGAAATTCAAGCGGTAAAATTGTAGAGTCTTCCGTGAAGACTTCCATGAAGTCTTCTACTGCATTATATGTTAGAAGACATCCCGAGAAGTCTTCTGGAAGTCTTCTGAAACCCTAAATCAATTAACTAACCAAAAACACTTCCTTAAACATAAAATAAACTTAGAAAGTGTTTAAAATCATCTTATTAGAGGATCACTAACACATATTCGTCAAATTCAAAAAAAAAAGTTAAGAAGATAGATTTCAAAATCTACGCCTAAAACTACCTACAATACTATCACATATGTTACTAAACCCTAAACCAATGAATACCATGACTCATTCTACATTAAATCATCTAGGTTGAAAACAATTCAATTTTAGTTGATATAAATTTACATTATTTACAAATGTTTGTGGTTACATGATTTCTATTTTTCCTCTATATAAATATTTTTTATGAATTTTATAAATTATTTTTAGGATTTATTGTTTGAGAAGACTTCTAGAGAAGTCTTCCGGAGAATACGTACATGGAAGTCTTCTCAGAGAAGACTTTCGGAAGACTACTGGACGACTCACGGAAGACGTCCGGAAGACTTCTTAGAGAAGACTTCTTAGAGAAGACTTCTAGAGAAGTCTTCCCTAAGAGACTTACAGGGAAGTCTTCTCGTAGAAGACTTCTATAGAAGTCTTTTCACGCGAAAAGGTTATTTTGGTAAAATTGAATACAGTTTTTTGTTTGCTCACAAGTAGTTTATTGTATTTTCACTAGCCTTTTGGGTTACTTTTGCATTTGATTGAATTTGGGGTACACTTTTGCATTTGAAATCAAGTTTTGAGTCATTTTTAGCAATTTCCCCTATTTTTAAACACTGAAATATTGTATATCTATATTATTAAAAATAATATAAAATATATGGTATATAATTAATAAAAAAATAATACAGAACTATCTTATATAATTAATTAATTTATTGAATTAAAAAGAACTTTAATATTTCGACATAATTTGAAATTTATGCTGAATAATATTATAAAAAACTTACTTATTTTTTATAAATATATTATACCACAAACTTACTCATTAAAATTAAGTTTCTAATTATTCATAGAAATTAACATAATATTTTATAATTAATAGTGCTTTTGTAATAAACCTGATATTATTTTTAAATTTGTAGATATGGCATCTAACCGTGGACAAAACGTGAACTCTAATGCACATTAAACAGAAACATCAGCACATGTAAAATATTTAGTATTTTTGTTTTTGTTTTGTTAGTTATAGGTGAATGATGAATTATCAATTTATGAAATTTCTAGAATGAAGAGTATTTGAAATGGGATCATAGGCGAGAGCAAATATTTTTAAGGTGTATGATCAAGCATTTGACATGAATAAATATCGTCTAAAAGACCCGTCACCCACTTGGTAAGGAGTTTATAGTTGACAAATTCAACCAAGAGTTTAATTTTGATATAAACTACAAGTTTTTTTCTTAGAAAAACTTGATCAAATGAAAAGAAAGTACTAGAAGTATACGAGTTTTATGCAAAACTGAACGGGTATCTCAGTTGATCATGTTACTTCTATGATTTCTGCATCTGATTCATGGTGAAAAGATCGTGAAGTAAGTACTTTTAATCATTAAATTTACCTAAAACATATTAAAATAACTGTTAATATATTTTTTAATAATAGAAAATATAATTTTTGATAGGTATGTAAGATTATAAAATCATCTAAACGAAGCTGCCAGAATTTTGGGATATCATGCAACGGGGCTCAACAATGGGGCTCATCATCAAATGGTCCATATTGGGGTGCACCTTCAAATACTCAACAATGGGGTTCATCATCTAAATGTTTCACAAAGGGGTACACCTCCAAATGTTCAACAATGGGGTTTCATCATCTAAAGTTCCACAATGGGCTACACCTCCAAATGTTCAACAATGGGGTTCATCATTAAATGCTCCACAATGGGGTACACCGCCAAATGCTCAACAATGAGGTTTATCATCAAATATGTGGGCACACCTCCAAATATTCAACGTGGATTTTCAGAGGGACCAGAAGCAGAAAAAAACATGAATTATCAACAAAGAGATTCACTAGAAGCACAAAGTCGCATCTCAGCCAACACTCATTTGAGAGTATTATGAGAATTTGGTTTCATTTTGAAGCACAAACACAAAAACATGCAGAAGAGGATGACTATTCAATATATAGGGCAATAAACAATGACCAAATTTAAATGAAAGTCATCAGACTGAATCTTAGGATGAAGATTAGTTTCGTGGTGTTTGTTTTTTGTTATTAAAAATTATGCTATGTTTCCTTTATGTTTTCTAATATCAATTAAGTATTATGAATTATTTTTCAATTTTATTTAAGTTATAATGTATGCTTAAAATTTTGACTTAGTATTTATTGAATTCTTAAAAGTTGTATTTAAATCTTACGTCATATTTATATAATTGCAGGTGTTTCGTATATGTCAGTTGCGATTCATATGGTGTTCAAATCTAAGTTACGAAGAGCGAATTGAGTTGTGGAATTTGAAAATGAGCAGTTTGAAGAGTTGATAATTCAGCCATCATTAAGTTATTACAATTGATATTTTGAAATAGGACCAACTCAAACTGATGGTGGTCTGCGATGGAGAAATATCTGGGATCCGACGCCAAGAAGATGCTGCTGCTTGTCTTCAGCTATTACGGATGTCTTTTGGCGTTTTTCGCACATTGTGTAAAAAATTGCAAACGACATATGGTTTACAACCAACATTAAATGTAAGCATTGAAGAGAGTGTCGCTACGTTTCTCACGATATGTGGTCATAATCAAGTTCAGAGAAATGTTGGATTACGATTTGGACGAATATAAGAAACAATAAACCAAATTTTTTTTTGAAGTTCTTCGAGCAACTGAACTTCTTGCTTGTGACTATATCAAGACTCCAACAACACAACAACTGAGACGGGTTCCAGAATGACTAGTAACTGATGAGAGATATTGGCCTTATTTCAATGGTTTTGTTGGAGATATGGATGGAGTTCATGTTTGCGTTAAAGTGAAGCCGGAAGTACAAGGAATGTATTGGAATTGACACAATATTGCATCTTTTAATATGATGGTGATATGTGACTTAAATATGTTATTCAAATACATTTGAAATGGAGCACAAGGTTCATGTCACGATACAACAGTTCTCACAATGGCGCAAGACAATGATTCTGATTTTCCTTTACCTCCAATCGATAAGTATTATTTAGTTGACTCTGGCTATCCAAATAAACAAGGATTTTTGGCTCCTTATAGGTCTTCACGAAATGAGGGTTGTAAGGTATCATATGTCACAGCTTGAAAGTGGTCATCCTCCCAGAAACAAACAAGAGTTGTTTAATCGATATCATGCATCTTTGCGCTCTGTTATTGAAATGACATTTGGAGTATGGAAGAAAAAATAGAGGATTCTTTGTGACTTCCCGAAATATGATATGCATGTTCAAAAAGAGTGGTAACAGCAACAATATAAATTACACAATCTTAATAGAATTTCAAATTTTTCTGATGAAGATTTTGCTGATACATACGGAGATTGGCTATGATAGTTCTATGGTTGATCAAAGTGATTTGGAAGAAGCGAAAGTTGGACAAAAAATCTTATGGCAAACATTAGAGAAATTATTGCAAATACATTATGGACAAACAAAAATTAATATTTTAATTTATTGGATGGTATAATTGTATTTAATTTTTATATAATTTTAAATTTTCCTTGTATTTATTAGAATAATAAAATAATTAATAAAGATTTGTACTTTTTGTATATTTAATTTATAAAATTAAAAATTTGGTCAAATATACTTATTCAAGAAATTGACTTAATTATTAGATCTTCATTTGTTCTGCATCATCTACATTTGTTCTGCATGATCTGCATTTTGGATTTGATATGTGTTTTTTTATTTGCTTACCATTCGAAGCTTTTTTCAGTTTCAGATCTTAAACTAATCTCTTCTTCTCCTTTGAATCACTATCTTCTTCAATCATTACCACCACACGTTTTTCTTTATGACTCACCATCACCACCACCACAAGGAAGAAGCAAGGCTCACCATCACCACACGGCGAACGAACTCCCAGAATCACAACCACCACCACACGACGTCTGTTCGTTTGCCGTCCCAGCGTCACCACCACCAACACACCACGACGGTTCAACATCATCGCTGTCAGTAAGGGCCATGAAAACAGCACCTTTGAATGTAAGGCAAACCTTCTCTTCTTCTTTGATTGTGTCTTGCCTTTTCTCGTATCTTCAAGGTGTTTGTTAAAATGTCTCATGCCTAAAGTTTTGTTCTTCTTCTTTTTTGTTTTAAGAAAAAAGGATTGTTTTACCTTTGATTGAGTGAAACAATTCTATTTTTAATGATCTCACACTTGATCTTATGGTTCCCTAAGAGTTGTATTGAGCTTTCATCCCGATACCCACAGTGACTGAAACGTTTGAGATCTCATATAACACTATTTGTATGCTCTAAATCACAAACCTTTTCACTGTTTCTTTATGTGTTACTTAGATTTATTTTACAGATTTTGAGTCATTGATCCTCTATTATGTGTCCTAGCATGGATGAGCTTGAGGAATTTAGTAGAGAATATAAAAGAGATTAGATGTTGCAGGGATGCAAAATAAGTTCCAAAGGATGTAGCCCTCGAGGTATAAAAAATAGTCTTTCCTTGTGAATCAACAACTGCTAAGATCATTTTGTTCTTAAAACTTGATTATCTATTGGTGAAGGTATATCTCCAGGAGCAGAGAGGCTGCTGAAAGTTCCAGAAGACATACATCGATTCAAGGAGATTCCTATGACAGTAAGCTACAAGGAGGAAACAAGAAAAAATCAAAGATCAAAACTTTCTTTGCTGAAGAGGCGATGTAGAAGCTGTTGAGGAGATTAGGTTCAAATTAAGATTAGATTTACTTAATTTTTTGTAATTCAATTTTCATTTATAAATTTCAATTTAACTTTAATTTATAAATCAATTTTAATTTATTTGTTTGTGTGTTTTATGGTAAATAATAACAAACAAAAAGCGTTATTAAAGAATATTTAATTGCATACGGTAGCAGTACAAATAACCGCTATCAAATATGCTCGACTTATTATCGCGGCCGATGATACAAACGTACCTAATAACGCTATCGTACCGTTACATAGCATTTTTTCTAGTGTTATTAATACTCGGTTTCTTGTAGTGTGAATGAATCATAGAGATTTAATTCGTGCATTTATGCTAGGATTGACCAAGCCAAATACGAAAACCATATTGATGGCACAGCTTGGTGAGGAAATTTTCATAACATTATAAAAAGGTTTGTTAAGCTCTCATTCTTCACACAACACATAAACCAGACTTAGAGAGACATCAGATTAAGAACGAAGTTTTAGAGAGAAGATTTCGAGAAGAAGGATCAAACAAGAGGAGCTAAGGAGTTCTTCAATGGTAAACGCAACAAGGTTTAGAGTCTTCAATCTTCTAAGATCAGTCGAGGTGAGGATGTGAATCGTGGCAAATTGTTAGCATAGATTTCAGGGAACTAGATCTGAATATGTTAGGGTGTATGAATGAGCAATGTGTTTTATTGAAAGTTCGCTCTTTGTTCTTCGTTCTTCGAAGTAATATTCATGGAAAGAAGAATGTTCTTCGTGTTCTTAGGATATGACATGCTTAATTATGTTATATGGTAAAGTTGAATAGAATTGTTTATGTGGAAACATAGGATTTGATCTAAATCGAATGGCATGTTAAATGAAAAACTGTAAAGGAAACATATTAGAATGAATGAACTTAAACAAGGAAAGTACATCGTTAGGGTGATAAACTTAGATAAGCAAAGTACGTAGTTAACTAAATGAATTTAAATAAAGAATATATGAGATTAAGCGAATGAAATTATAAGAAAAATATGTTTTGGCTTCATGCCGTAAAAGATGATATGATCGTTTTCGCTTCAGGCCGTATGTTGGCTTCGACCGTGATGGACCTTCAGGGTCCAGTGGCTTTGGCCCGTATGAGTGATCGACTGGTTGAATGGCTCTGGGCCGTGTATGATGGCTATGGGCCATGTATGATTGGGTTACTTGCCGTGTATGATTGGCTATCGCCCGTGTATGATTGGGCTACATGCGTGTATTGGCTAAGGGATGTGTATGATTTGGGAACAGGCTGTGTATGATTGAATTTCGGCCGTAAGTGACCTTCGGAGTCGAGAACGAGCAGAAATGGTTAAGTGAATGGAAACGACATGAAAATGTATATGTAAATATAAATGACTATTTAAATGAAAATTGTTAAGTATAAGAATGGACTTGAATGTTAGGACATTAGAACGAAACTGAATGTTAGGTTTCTAGAATGAAATGGAATGCTAGGTTGCTAGAATAGAATTCATTTTTAATGTTAGATATGTTAAGGGTTGCATGTGGACGGTTTGAGCATCCTCACTGATTATTTTTGTATGCTCATGCCTCGTTTTGTGATGAAGGTAATGTTTGTTTGTGTAGACCGGAAGCGAGGCTATAAAGACCATCGGGAAAGAGTATTTTTTTTTAACCTGGGATAATATTTAGGATTTTTATCAAACCGTCTTATTATAATGTTATGGATTTTAAGTCTTTGTTCTCGAATTTTATTAATAAAGCTATAGTATTTATTTGTATTCTTCTTTTAAAAAAAATTGGTCTTGTCTTTACTTAAAACATTCAACGTGTTTTTCAAACATTTTCGCGTCAGGATGTTTCATGTATCCTTCAGGCAGAGGCAGCTGTGCAGGTTCAAAGATCTGAATACTGTAAATAGGAGGCATTGTGTTCACTGGAGCAGAGGGTATTTGAGATGGACCTTATACAAAGGTTGAATTAGACATCTTCTTCATGTGGTTGTAAAAACATCTACAACCTTCGAACTTTTTGTTGCAGCAAAAGAAAGCTTAGTGCAGAGATCTTGGATCAAACCTTGTTGTTACGTAGTCTCTTAGTGTAACCGAATACCTGGAGACTTGTAGTGTCCATACAACATCTCATATAGACTCTTTTGCCTTGCAAAACCGATGATGGAAGTAAGTTTCTCAGGTAGTTTAATGAAGAGAAGACCTCCACCCAAATATTTATGAGGCATTTTTCTTTAAAAGATAATAGCAAGAACAACTTAAGTTAAGTGTCGGTTTTTTGTGTTCAGCTAGCCCATTCTACTGAGGCGTGTATGGGAACGAGTCCAGTTGTTGGATTCTTGAAGACTCTAGGTGAGACAAGAACTAACTACTAATGAACTCACCCCTCCTTCGCATTGGAAGCTTGCTATTTTTGTATTCAGATTGTTTTTAACCAGGAACTTGAACTAAATGAAGACCGAATGAGAATCTGATTTATTTTTATATGGATACATCGAACAATATCGTGAATAGTTGTCAGTGAATACGATTAAGTAACGAAAGCCTTGAACTCGTAGCCGCTGAAGAATCAAAAGGCAGAGTCGAGATTCGAGATGTCTGCCGACCGACAACACTTTGTTGGCATCGATCGAAATCGACTCGAAGGATTGGGCCGGCTTGTTCTTGAGTGACTTGAAGCCCAAAAATCCCACATAATTACAAGACTTCCCCTCACAGACTTTAAACTTAATATTTATGTGTTTTGCCATTGTTTGGGCAATACATCACCGTTTTACCATACACAAATTATTTTCACCATACTTAGAAGCTTTTAGTAGTTTGGAGAGAAGATCAAGACTCCTTCAGATATTTGTATTGGAACTCTATTGTTTTCTTACCTTGTTTTATTTCTGCATTCTATTCAGATATCTATTATGCTTTGATTGATTATGTCTGAGTAGTTTTCTTTGTTAGAGTTAGAGTGTTATTAAGGTTTATATGAATTTTAATTCTAGAATTGTTAGGGTAAATCAATAAGGATCCTTTATCAGAATTGATCTCAATGCTTGTGTTCTAGAGTAGATAACTAAAACTTTGAATTTAAGATATAGATAAATACGACGGTATGATCTATACCTGATAATAATTGTATTGAGCTAGGTTGTTAGATGAAGGTTGAAAGCTGGTTTATTTTATTTGTAGACGGTGAAGTTACGTGTTTTTTAAGTTAGTAACCATTTTATCTTGGTAAGGTAAAGATGGAACACAATACACATAAGGCAACGTTTTTCAAGGGTTGGAATAACATAACAAATTTTAAAGCACTAAGAAAATACCTTTAAATCTTATTAAAATTCCTACATGTTACATATAAATAAAAAAAATTGTACTATTTAGTACCTCTCAAATTTTGACATTCTCGATAAGATTTACATCTGCATAAACTAACTGAATTTGCATATTAACAGACATATTTACAACAAACAAAAAAGATATCCTACAAATTAACATATCAAGAAAAAACCTTTCAAAAAAGTTAATCGAAATATGTATATTTCCCTCTATATTCAAATGGACATATGATCACACAATCTAAACATAAACCACCTTTGGTACGTGTACAATCTATCTGAAGCATAGAGAACTTGACCCAAAGGGGTGAATTCTGATTTTCTACGACGAAGTCACCCACGTGATGATAAAACCACCTCCCCGACTCGTTCAGATGTCGTTCCGACATTGTACATTGACCGTCGGATGTTGAAAATTGGAACCTGACCGGTTTGATATGCCAACCATGAACTTGGTCTAAATTACATGTTTTTCTCCCACACCTTTTCAAAGGCTTTCCTAATTGTATCTTGAAAAGTAGACTGTATTTTCCGGGTGAAAATTCAAAAGTGATATCTCCAATTGCTTCTAACCACCATACTTGCCTGAGATAAGCTATTGATCCAAATCTGAAAGGTTCAATAAATGTGAACCACCGTAAGAAATTAACAACGAAAAGAATCCTAATAGAAGCAAGAGTTGGTGAGGGGACAACGTCTTTTTTTTGAGTGGACAATGTCGATCAAGTATTCTACCATTTAGTTAATATATTGACTATAGGTAAGTTAATTATAATTTTTAGTCATATAATGGGCGTAATGATTATGTTAGACTATTTTCGTTTAAATATTCGAATTATGTGGATATTATCTGGATAAAGTTTCCAAACAATATTCATTTAAAAGTGATATGAGAAGAAATGTGTGGGGAAAATAGAATCAAATGATATTTGAGGATCGAGCAAATTTATGATAAGAGAAAATGACATTTCCGCCGTGGACCCAAAACTTTCCCCATGCACTAAACAAAACAGGTCGAGCTTATCCAAAGATTCTATATGTATAATTTAATCAGCAATATATATACAATTATACACGTCCTTATACATTTCTTATACGTGTTTATTTGAATCAAATCGACAAAATTTGTTATTATACGTAGGGCTGGGGAAAGTTTTAGGTTCTCGGATCCGAATAGTTAAATCTCAGATCCGTCAAAACAGGATCTGAGTCTTGATCCAAAATTTTAAAAACATATTAAAATTTTGAACTTGATTAGTTTTTATTTTTAATTATTAATATTTATACATAAAATTAGTTTATCATATTTTCTTTTAATTTTATAATATTATATATATTATTATAAAAATTGTATAAATACTTAATTTTGAATTGTTTCAAGTATTTTAGTATTTTTAAAAATATTTTTTTATTTTTTATTTTTTATGGATCCGAATTTGGATCTGGATACCACGCGAATATTACAACATATAGATGGATAGCCAAAATATGTATCTGGATACGGATATTAGAATCGAGGATTGCGACGGATCCGAATTCAAATCTGGATCCAGATATCCTAAAATTTTCGGATACCTAAATTCGTTCCACTCGTAATTTATTCATATAAAATTTTTTACTAAATTATTTTATTTGTGGTTAAGCTGTTGTAGATTTTCCTTATTCTCTTTAGTTAAAGATTGTGGATTTACCCGGATATGTCCTACCCCATAATTTATTCAAAAGAAAACTTTTTTTTTACTAAATTATTTTATTTGTAGTTAAGCTGTTGTGGATTTACGTTATTGTCTCTACTTAAAGGTTACGTACTTATGTTACTAAATACATGTGAAATTTTAGAGATTTGTTCTAATAACAGCGTTTGAATTAAAATGCAAGAACAACTAAACCTTTTTAAAATCCTAACGTAGAAGAGTATGAGAATACCAAATGTGTAATCTTCAACTTTGACCTAAGTCATTGCATTCTTATTGCTTACATATAAAATTTGTAGCAAACAAATATCATTGTCATTTCATGTTTTGTATTATCAACGATTAGTATGAAAGAGAAACAAAGAAATGTTGACAAAGTCTTTATTTCTTACTAGAAATAACAATTAGCTTAATTAAACATAAAAACATACGCAGACTCTGGCCAGACGGACTAGGTTTATATATATATATATATATATATATATATATATATATATATATATATATATATTAGCAAAATAATATATATAAGATGTCAAAATAAAGAGAGAGAGAGAGAGATGAATAAGGACCTGGATTCGTCGGAAGAAATATGTTCCCAGTATCGGCGGTCATCAAAGCCGGTTATCTTCATTGCCTTTGGTGATATCGCCAAACACGTTTTCCCACTTCTCTTGTCCAGCCATGCTTCCTTTATAATTACAATCTAAGCATTTAGTTTTATTAACATCAATATGGAAAATCGCAACCATCTATAAGAGATTTTCATATTGTACAATCATGGCACAACCATTCCGATTTATTAAATTAGCCATTTGTTTGATATGTAAGTCTAGAGCTGGACAAATAAAGCGAACCTAAAAATTCAAACCAAATCTGATCTAACAAAAATAAATTTAATCCGATCCAAACTTGACATAAATACCGAATGAATTTTGTTTGGTATTTCAGGTTATGGATATTATACGAACCGAACCCGAACAATGAGTATTCGATAGAACCCGAAAATTTTAAAATTCCAAAAATAACTTATATCAAACATGATCGCAATTCTTAATATGTATCCAAAACACACTGAGATATTATTGCACATCTAAAATAATTATCTATTACATAAATAATTAACTCAAATACTTAGCTTAATATATATTTTGGTATTTGGTTAATATTAATGTTTGTGTTTAATATTTAATACTTAGCTTAATGTAGATTTAGGTTAGATCGACTTGAGAAAAGTTTGTGTTTTTCGAAATATAGTTTTTCTTTGTTATCTTGTTCATTGTATGTCTAAGTTCTTGCCATTGGGTCTTCTATTTCAAAGTTTCACACTCAGCGTCTTGATGATTAAAGGTTCAAGGTGGCAGTTGAAGTTTGAAGGTTTTAGATTTTGATTTTGTTTTCATTAATTAATGTTACTCATGAAATGAGAACTTGGTTTTGTTTTATGTTTCATTTATTTGATTTTCTTTCTATCAATAATTATATTTACTTTTGTTTGATTTTGAATGATAAGATGTGATGTTCGTTTTTATTTTTTGAATCAATTTTACTTACGTTTTGGTTACAAAATAAGTACAAATCATGTACTTTTAAACTGAAAAACTGATTTTATTTATGTTTTTGGTTACAAAGTAGGTACTAGTCGGATATTTTAAAACCAAAGAACCGATTGGAACCTCAACCCAAAAATATATAGGATTGTATTGGTTCTTTGAAGATTTACTAACCTTGATCCGAACCCGATAAAATTCGAATCAGTCCTTAACCAGACATTTATATAATCCTAATGAGGCAATTTTGATAAACACGAAAACCAAGAACCGATTGACAAAACCAAAAACTGATTAACCTTATGTAAGTCAAATCTAAACATTTCGAAGCCACTGAAGCATACGTTAATCCAGATATTATTCTTATTTGTAATTCTATAAACTAAAATAAAATAAAAATTTGTAACAAAACCGAATTGGACCCAAAAGAAAGAAACAAAGTTTTTTGCCAGAAAACTGAATTTACAAAATATCTTTTCAAAATAGTGGTGCATTTTATTTCAACTTGGCAAAATATAATAATTTTGTCTTTATATACGATCAATACCACGAAAAGATAAGAAGATGTATATGAAGAATCTGTTTTTGTCGAAGTCCTGTTAATTTTATATTTTAAAAAGTTAAAGTGTGAAAATAATAATAACTTTATTGTATTGTCGATTATAGCAAAAAAATCTATAAATTAATAATGTTAACACTATATTATTTTATTCATTTATAATTTTTGGACTTTTTACTTTATAACATATTTTATTAAATAAAAATAGTTGATTTTCCCGTGTCTTCTAGAATTAAGGGTTTTCCAGCCTGCTGTGTAATATTAGCCATCCTTTTTTTTTTTTTGTCGACAATATTAGCCATCCTTATGGCAGATACATTTGATTAATTTTAGAAATTTGATTTTCATATTATTTATTATATTATTTGATATATAAAATATGTTTTATGGAATTGAAATGTGACTTTAGATATAATTTTATTAATATTATCAAAATATATTGAATGCTAAATTAGTAGAAATTAATTTTATTGTGAATATAAATTACATATATATTATTAACCTATAATTTTAATGAGACCAGTTTTTATATAGTATTGTATTGATTTAAGTCATATTATATTATGAACCAGCTCAACTTAAAACCAAAATTTTATTTTAAAAAATACTGTACTAATAGATCGATTCGAATAACTATTATACTTAAGCCCCCCATGTCCAAATGGATTGGTAGAGCTTATTCTATAATGTCCCTTTAGTTATTTTTGAAAAAATAACCTAATTTAAGTACCACTTTACAAAAATACATATTATCAAAAATATATTAATATTTAGATTTACACTTTAGTGAATATTGTTTAGAGTTTATTGTTTAAAAGGGTGAAGTTTAGTTTGTAAATATTTTATAAATATTTAGAAAAATAAATTATGTCTATTTTCATCAAAAAATTAAGATATTTTTGAAAATTACCATTCATTAAAGGTAAATTTGCAAAATAGTATTAAATTTGTGGTAAAATTGCAATTTTCTCCTTAATTTTTCCAAACACTTGATTAGTTTATTTTGGTCATAAAAGGAGACATTATAGACAAGATTAGACTTTTATAATTCCAGCCAAGATTTTTCTTTTAAATAATTCCAGCCAAGATTTTTCTTTTTAAATGTTTTCCGCTAAGAACTATATTTTTCCTTTTCTATACTACAACTCAGGAAATATCTAGGGGACGTAACTGACCATCAAATATATCGAAAGATTTCAAACACGAAAATATAATCAAAATTATTTGAAGATTAAAAAAAACCTTTGTGCCTTCGTCGAAGAGGTTAGGTCGACAAAGCCTTCCATAGATCTCTTTCTTGTGTCTAATAAGTTTGTCGTTTCCTTCTTGTTGTTGTTGATCTTCAAGGATTCTCCGGACAAGAAACTTGTAGTTACGAGGAAGCTTGTGTTCCCACACCGTATCGGATCTCGACGCCCTGTGAAATGACCTATTGACCCTTGCAAGTTGGCATATCTCCGGTGGCTCCATGTACATGAACATTGCCGATATACAGTTCTCGGGCACATCTTCGAGACCGCATAAGTTTTCGGCAGAAGCTTCGGATCCGGCGAGGCTTGATGAAGCTGCCCCCATAGATTAAAGATGGGAAGATATATATGATTACTCTTTTCTTTTCTCAATATGTATTTAAGATTTGGGTTTGATGTGGAGGAGAAGTAGAAAATGGGTTTGACATATTTGTGATTCTTTGTTCTTTGTCTAATGGAAGAAGTTAAATGGCTTTCCTGGTTTTAAAGGAGAGAGAAGGTGGTACGTGGGAAAAATATATTAATGTGAACAATAAATTGTTTTATACTATATTTTCAGTTATTATAATTTTTTTTATATTGTATTTGGAAGATGTTTTGTGATTTGGCGCAGATGTTTCAATCAAAGTCAAACTATGGATGTGAATTCGACTAGTCGTTTTGTGACAACGATTTTGTGCACATTTTTTTCTAGTAAACCTAGCTAGTCGTTTTATTTTAAGATTGAGAAAGTAGTTACTATTGTCACCCGTTACTAAATTAACGATAGGGGAATGTGAACTTCAAAACACTACTAAAAGAAAAAAGAGAAAGACATGTTGTTATATGAAATATATTCAAAGTGTATGGTTTCATGTGACAAACTAGTACCCATGAAACATATGCATCAACAGATAATGATTAATAAAAATAAACCATTTAGTCGGCAAAAAAAAGAATTTTTTACTTCTAGAGGCACTTTATGTCATTATAATTTACATAAAAGCATTTTTTGCTTGTGATATACTTTTGCTATGTTGTTTGACCAATATACCCTATAACTAAATTATCCTACAATTTCTATCAATTACACGTAACTTTATCACAAACCTCTCTCTCTCATCTGCAACTCTTCTTCCCCACTTAACTTTAATCATATTAGAAACACTTTATCTTCAAATCACTTTTCTGAGACTCAAATCCACTACAAATCTCAATTCTTTTGCTAATTGATGAAGCATTAGAAACTCAAATCCACAAAAGTTTGTTAATTTGGAGTCATTCTTATATTTCCTCACTTGTAACAAAATCCTTATCTTTCCTAGAATCTTAGATGAACCATATCTTGGATAATAAGAAGAGAACAAGAAGACGATTACAAAAAAAAAGACAAAGATGTAGAAAAAAGAAGAATGTAGTTTGACCGTATGATCTTCTAAATCCTAGATTCTCTGAAGTTTTTTTTATCTTTTAAATCCTTCTAATCGATTCTCGTTTTTGTTTTGTTGGTTTCTTAGTGTTGTTGTGGATTTTAAAATCCAGATCTGCAAAGTTTCGATTTCAAAACCCAAATCTGCAAAAGATGTGGATGGGTAATGTGTGGATAGCTGACACGTGGATGGGTTATTTGTGGATGGTTGAAGTTTGGACGGATGATGTGGGTGGACGGAGTCGTTGTGGTATTCCTCCCCGTGGACATGATCTTAGGACACCAGTGAGGTGACTTCTGGTGATGTCTTACTTGGTAAAAGACTTGATTTTTGTTGCGGTATTTTTTTTAAAAAAAACTTGATTATTTTGTTGGAACTGACTATTGTTCTTGCTAATAGCTTTCAGATTTGGTCTTTAAGGTTTGTTCTTCATTTGAAAAACTCATTATTTTTGGTTAAAGTAACATATTGTTCTTGATATATCTTTGTTCATCTAATTATCTTTTATTTAGAGGAAGACCCAGATGATCCCCATCTTCCTGATTTAGCATTACACAAGTTCAGTGTGGATGAATTTATGGTGGAAATAAGCATCGTAGTTCAGCATTATACAAATTCAAACCATGTTCACACAGATGTTGTCCACATATCCCATGTGGACAATCACATTGCCTATGCAGTTCTCCAACCATTCTCCACTTTGTATAATAGTAGTCCTCATCCATTTGACTTCCGGGACAATCCATGTGTATAATATTAATGGAACAATTATGTAATCTTTCTTGATTTCATATTATGCATGTATGAAAAATCTCTTCGGCCATCCACGTATCTTGCATCCACGCATCATCGTCCACACATCAACCATTCACACATCATTCATTAAGGGCAAAATTGACCACAATTTTTCCCTTGCCCACAAGAAAGTGACTCACATGTGAAAAGTGGTTTTGAATGTAAAAGAAAGTTAAAATGTGCCTTTGAGTGTAATCAACTCCAAAAAAACTAGTACCAATGAAAGATGCCAATCATATCACAATCATAATTACCAGTAGCGGAAATAAATAAATACACGAATATTTTAACTA
This sequence comes from Moricandia arvensis, assembly GCA_905132765.1. NCBI lineage: Eukaryota > Viridiplantae > Streptophyta > Magnoliopsida > Brassicales > Brassicaceae > Moricandia > Moricandia arvensis. The sequence goes on along the minus strand of CAJHQP010004502.1, from coordinate 34,920 downwards.
TCTATTGACATTACATATATATGAGTATGCATAAAATCTTATTATGACGAGTGTGTGATTTGATCTACGACTCTGAAAACATATGGACCTCATTATACTTATTTATATAAGTTCAGTCGAACCTTAAAATATTTGAGAACGAGCTTTACCTTATCCAAATAAAGTATGATAATTTGTTTGCTTACAAATCGAAATAAAATTGGAACAATAATCGTTAACATATAAATATATAATGTTCTATATATCCAGATCTAGTGGGTGCAAAAAATTTAGAAATGTTGATGGAAGCTTGTGGCCAACGCATTCTGCCAACAGGATGGCGAGATTTTGATTTAATTATTTTTCAAATTTATATATAGCAACCCACTTTTTATTATCCGCTGACAATAGGCCTGGGACTTATTATCCGGGATCCGGATTCGATCCGAGATCCGTCCCGGATCCGCTCCGAAAATAGGATATCCGGAGTGCCCGGATCCGAATCCGGATAGTAAAATTTCGGATCCGTCCAAACCGGATCCAAATCCGGATATCTTATTTTTTAGGTCCGGATATCCGGATCCGGATCCGTGTTTTTAAAATATATTAAATTTTTAATTTTATTAATAATTATATTTGATATATTAATATTTATACATATAATATTTTTAAATATTATATTTGAATTTTACCAATATTATATGTCATATATATATTCATAAATTTTGTATAAATATTTAATTTATGTTTTATTTTAGATTTTATTCTATTTTTAAAATATTTTTTTATTTTTTTAATTATTTTTACGGATCCGGATCCGAATCCGGATATCCGCGGGTATCACAATATCTAGACGGATATCCGAAGTCCGGATACCCGGAAGACACGGATCCGGATCCGGATACTAAAGTCACGGATCCGGCGAATCCGGATCCGGATCCGGATATCCTAAAATACCCCGGATATCCGGTCCGTCCCACCCCTAGCTGACAACATCATTCTTTCTATATAAAAATAAATTGGATCCAACGGTCAAATTTTTCTATTTTAATGATTTAAAGGATATAAATTCTTCTCCTTATATTATCAAAAAAATAGTTTGACAATTTCTCTTTCGGTAGTTTCTTTTTCAAAAGACACCGTTCATTTAGAATAATAAACGCACATTTTCACTGAATAGTCTTTTTTTCAAACAACACATCTTTTTTTTTATAATCGTAAATGTACTTTTTCGTAATATTTTCTTTTTAGTTTTTAAATAATGAGCTCTTTCACATCTAATCTATTAAAACTAAAGTACAAATATGAAATAACCCTTGCTTTTGCTTAATATTTACAAAGAATGCCACTCATATTATCCTTGCATCCAAACATCTAAGAAAAAAATAAATCTAATCTATTAAAACTAAAATACAAATATGAAATAACTCTTGGTTTTAACTAATATTTACAAAAAATACCACTGATATTATCCATGCATCCAAACATCTAAACATTAATTCTTAACAAGAAAAAATAAAATTCGACTAAGCCTATTAACAATATTTGTCATTGAAATTGAAGACTTCATAAAAATATATATATGTGTTTTCTAAATTTTTATAATAAAAAACGAATTATACATATATAGCATTAAATTAATTTTATTTTTTATTTATATTCATATAATCTACCAACTATATTTGAAATAGAAAAAATATAATAATGTTAATAATTTTTGATTATAATCTGAACTTATTCATTTACAATAACAAATCATGTAACTTTCCATAACAATTTAATGACTAAAATACATACTAATATTTATTATAAATGGTTATATATACAAACAAATACAATGTATTATTTATTTGTACGATATATATCTAATAAGAATAACCTATGTAATTTATAAATTTAAATTTTTTTATCACCATATAATACATATAGACAATTAGGTCTTGGACAGATTGAATATCCAGAGTACTTTAGGATATACGGATTCAAATATGTATTTGTTGGATTCGTAAAATTGTTATTCGGATCTTGATATTCGGCGTTAGGATATTCGAACTAAAATCTGAATACACTTAGATATCTGAACCTTTTTCTTTTCATTTAAATAAATCAAAAACTAAATATTAATCATATATTTAGTCTATTTAAAATTATTATTTAAAAATACTTAAAATCATTAAAATTTAATAAAATTAAAATTTTATTTATTTTATATAAAAGTATGTATAATATACATAAATAACTATAATTAAATTTTAAATATTTAATATCTGGATCCGGATATCTAGACCTAAAATTTTACTATCCGAATTTGTATGTGTATCAGTCGAATCCGTAAAATCACTATTAGGATCCCCGAATATTCGTTTTTCGAAGCGGATGGGATCCCGGATCAGATAATGGATATCGAATATTAAATTCCCGTTATATATACAATTATATCAAACAAATTGCTTAAAATATTTAACACTCATAAAAATAACATCCGCGCGGGCGCGCAGGTCAAAAGCTAGTGTATTTTTATTTGTTGAACGATACACCTTTTTACATGTATTTTTAATTTTTAAATAACATACTCTTTCACATGCTTCTTTTAATTATCGAATGATCTATCTATTTTTTATACTTTTTTAATTTATGAACGAAATACCCTTTCACATTTCTTTTAGAATTTATGAGTAACGCACCTTTTAATTAGTTAACACACTAAAGTAATTAATTATCTTTGTTACAATTTAAGTGACCTGTTGTAATATTTTATCAACTTCAACTAACCAACAATTTTAAAAAGTATTTTCTTGTAAACTATGATTGTTGTATTAATGTGAGAGATTACATAAAAGTTCGAAAAATCTTGAGAATATATAATTTCGAAGATTGCAAAAGAAGATGTATCTTCTCATCACACTTAATATAGTACTAGTCTTTGACCCCCGCGGATGTTATTTTTATAAATGTCAAATATTTTAAGAAATTTGTTTGATATAATTATATATATGATTGGAACTTAATATTCGATATCCGTTACCCGATCCACGATCCCATCCGCTTCGAAAATCAATGTTTAGATGTTTGGATGCATGGATAATATCAATGGCATTCTTTGTAAATATTAGGTAAAATAAGGGTTATTTCCTATTTGTACTTCAGTTTTAATAGATTAGATGATAAAGATTGTTAATGGGCTTAGGTTAGATTTATTTATTTTCTTGTTAAAAATCAATATTTAGATGTTTGGATGCATAGATAATATCAATGGCATTCTTTGTAAATATTAGGTAAAAATAAGGGTTATTTCTTATTTGTACTTCAGTTTTAATAGATTAGATTTAACTCCCTAAACTTTGGTCTTCTTTTCCTAACCTATCAAGATCATAGTTCAAAAAGAAAAAAAACCGTCAAGATCGATATTGAAGTTTAGTCTTTTTTCGGTCTGTTGGTTAGGTAAATAATCTTTGATCTTATCTTATCTTTACCGATATTTTACTCTAACTATAAAACCCCAATGTCGTATATTTTCTATTTATCCTATGCTCCATAATTTATTTATCACCAAAACGTTCCGTATTGAAAACCTTCTTAATTTCGAAACAACGAAAGTACAATATATCAACATGATAATAGCATTAAGTTTTACAATAGTTTATGTTTTGAACGTATATTTTCCGAACAAAAATTAAGTATGCGCATATAGTTAAAGAAGAGCTGAACAATAATACGTCTATATATATGTTTGTGTATATAAGTTCATCACCAAAAAATAACTCTAAACATAGCATACGTGTAATATATTGTTTGTGTATAAGTTCACTGTGGTTACAAATTATTGATCTCATGAACTTAAAAAATTCTAAACATTGCATACCTTTATATGTTTTTTTTGTGACCATAAAGGCATCACGTATACGTTTATATCTTGACAAAAAAACAGCATACGTGTATATAATGTTTGTGTTATTTCAATATGGTTAAAAACTATTAATCTGATGAACTTAAAAACTCTAAACATAGCATACGTGTATGTAAATGTTTGTATAAGTTCAATATGGTTAAAAATTATTAACCTCACGAACTTTAATATATACAACCTACATCGTCGCAATCTAATTCTCCATGAATATCTGTTCATTTAAAACAATATCACAATCTTATTCCTCACGCAAAATCACATATATGCAAAGATATGCATAACAACTCAATTTAAAAGAGATATACCAAAATCTACAATTATTATGCTTTTAAACGTTTTCCATAACAACCTACCTCGCCTAATATATATATAGACCTCTAACGCTTATTTTCTACACACACATTCAGAGCTCGAAACAAAAAATGATGGCAAACCAGCAAAGTTATGTGTATGTTCACAAAGTCAAACCGCACAAGGATGCTTGGAGAGTGCACGTGAAGCTAATCCATTCATGGACTCAGAACACAACTTATGGAGGGGAAACTCTAGAGTGTGTTCTTGCAGATGAAACTGTAAGTTAACATGGTATTAAAAGTAAGGATTATTGTTTTATCTTTGCTTACAATTTTTTTGTCTTCTATATTCGTGTGTAGGGAGGAAAAATCCATGCTACTTGCAAAAGAAATCAGATGTGGCGTCTGAAACGAAATCTCCCTCTTGGTGAATGGAGATTCATTGAACACTTCAAGGTTTCTGCTTCTAGTGGTAAATATCGACCCACTCCTCTCCCTTACAAGATCAATTTCACCGGTGACACCAAGATAACTCGGTCGGTGTTCGAGGACGACAATCCATGTCTTACTCTTGTGAATTATGAAGATATTGGTAAAGAAGATTCAGATGAAAATGTCCTAATCGGTATTATCCTAACTTTATCAGTATATTGTATATATATTGATTTGATTTTTTGTAACTTTATCAGTCCAAATAAATAATTTATGATGCATTTATGGTTGATTTATTATAAATAACAAATCATATAAAACATAGTATGGTTTTAAGAAATTTCAATAGGCTTCTAATTTAGAAATACAAAAATAAAAAGTAAATGCTAAATATATTTTAATATATTTTAACAAGTTATTCAAATATACAATGAAAAAACATATATACTAAAGTATTCGTTTTTTTCATGGTGTTCCAAGTGCATTAAATACAATAACAATCATATGATAGCAAAGAACTTTGATCATACTTTATAAAACTCAATATTTTATAATTAAGTACAAGTTGATAATTATTATTGTCAAAAAAACACCCCGCCCAGTCGGGCGGGTCAAGATCTAGTTGAATAATTAAAAATGGAGACTACCGACTATACATGTTATTTTTTAAAGGATTTTTGATATTTTTGATATTCTCTTTGTTATTTAAAATCAATTTTCTTATTATAAGTTAAGCAATTTATTTTCCGGTCTTATACAAAATTTATCATTTTAAATTCTTTATAAATAGAGATTAAATTTAATTAATTTGAATATAAAAAACTAATTATTAACTAGTAAAACAGAGTGTTGAATTTTATTAAAAAATATTTAAAACTTTAAAAATTTAATGTATGTTGAATGATGAAGTGAAAGTAAAAAAGATAATGTAAAATGTTAAAGGTAAAATATAGAGTGTTGAAAATCAATTATTTTTTTAATTCATTTAAGAAACAAAAAAAATCAATTATAATTATTTAAAAAATTATCAAAAATTATCTTATTTTGATATAAGGTAAAATATATCAAAAATTTATTTTTTTTAATTCATTTAAGAAACAAAAAAATCAATTATAATTATACATTTAGTGTTTATTTTTGATTATGACAAAAATATGTTGAAAATTTTATAAATAATCTCATCAAAATTTCAGCTTTTTATATAAAATAATGCATTAGTTTAGTAACAAAAAATCAAATATAATTTTTTAAGCTTGAAAGTCATAAAAATAAAAAGTTATCCGTACGGCGTGCGGGTTAAAATCTAGTACTAAAATAAATAAGATGTTTCAGATCTTACTTAACTTTCACACCGTGACCTACGTTTACATTATGTTTAAAAAATACCACACCAGCGAAACGAGGATTTAGAAAATGGAGTCCGTGGCTCCTTGAAAAGAAGCTATTAATCTAGCCAAAGTATAGCCACTTTATTGCTGTGGCTGTATACACAACCCTAAATCTATACCCTAAGCCCAAAATTAAATATACATATAGCTATAAATCTAATCTTTAAAGCTAGACCCAAACTTTATATATTCAAAAGCCAAAACATTTATACTTCAACTCTAATTTTCTTTAAACTCCATTCAAAATCTTAAACCTAAACCTAAAATTACATACCTCAAACTGCATATACTAAATGAAAACTCTAACTATAATAATTTCAAACTTGAAATCCAAATCTTAAACATAAAACCCTACACCTAATATTTTTCAAAACTTAATCTCTAACCATATACAAGACTTCAAGCTTAATCTTCAAACCACATACAAAACTTAATCTCAAATCACATACAACACTTCAATCCATATATCATAAACCTTAAATTTCAAATAAAATCTAATTCCTCTAGTATATATCTAAGCTATATACAACACTTAAAATTCAAATTATAAATTTCAACATTATAAATAAACCCCTAAATAATAAAAACACCCAAAATGAAGAAGTGCTCTCATTTAAATTTTATTATTTTAATAAGATCAGTTTTGTAAATCATACAACAAAACTATTAAAATCAAAATTTATATTTCAAATATTAATCATGTATCTAATCTTTAAATCTACAAAATTTCTAAAATAATTAGAAAAATGAAAACATTTATTGCTTTTTTTGTGGCCTTTGATTATTTTCAGTTTAAGGGTTAAAATTATTCGTTTGCCTATCTTCGTCCATCTTTCTCATTAATCTTTCTTTCTTTCTCACATATCATAATTTCTGGCTATTGATGAAATGTAATCCAAATGCCAAAAAATAATTTCTCTCTCTCTTTCTAATCCTCTGTCATCTCTCTTCTCTTTCTTCTTCTGCAACAACATCAATCTCTCTTTCTTTCTTCTTTTTATTCTTCTCTCTATACATCTAGGGAAACTATTCTTGAGGAGATGGAGATCCGGAGATATAGGGAGCATCTGGATGGTGTACCACCATACATGACGCTAGAGGTTAGGGAGCTTCTTATCTAATCGACCACCATCGAAGATGACGATGACTAGAGGGAGAAGCTCGAAGACGACAATGAATTTGGTGTCTCGACGACGACGACTGCGATTGATCTAACGACTACGGAGGTGACATGTAAAGAAGAAGGAGGAGACATAAGATGGTGATGTAGAGAAGGAAAGCTCCTCTATGGAAGATGATGAAGACGTGGAGAAGCTGAGCTCACAACGAAAACATGTAGAGGCCAATCATGTTCATGGTGTAGAAGCTAAGCTCTGTTCGTGGGGGAGGCCCATCTTAAATTCATGATGTTGACGATGGTGGCAAGCTTTTTTGCTTTTAGGTTCCAGATTATTTTTTAGATTTTTGATTAGGTTTGGTTTTGAGAATTTTCCAAAATCTCTTCAAACATCTCTCTGAGACCTTCCTTATCAAAGCTTGCGTTGTCTAACCTTTCAGCTTCAGTTTGAGTAGATGATTCTTTCCCAATCTCAGCTACTTCATCTCCATGAAGATAGAAGCTCTCCAATTGTGAATGTTCCTCATATTTGGCGTGAGTGAATGGAGAGGTAATTGGGTAAGAAACTGTTTTGTTGATGTTGTGGAGAGTACCCTTCTTATTGGGAAAATCTATAATTACAAGTTCGTGATTAATATAATTTGAATAGATGAGTTTTTAAGTAACCAAAACGTAAATAAGTAAAATGATCTCAACTCCAGTCAACAACTAACAAGATTTAATCAAGGTTTAAAAGTAAGATTCATGGGGTGAGACTATTGATTAGGTAATCAAATGCTACTGTAGAATGCTAATCAAATATTCAATCCCTAATCGTGAGGTCTAGGAACACACAATTACATTTATCCATGATATATAGTGTCTTAAATAGTTGTTATCTTCTCATTTTGGTCATTTTAATTATTTTTTTTCCATTTAGGTATTAATATTGTATTTGCATACATAATTGATTGACGGGGTTTGGAGTGCGCACTCAGAATTTTGGAGTCAAACCAAGCGGTTTTGTTCTGAAAATTAAGAAGTTTGGAGAAAACTTGAAAAGAATTAGGAAATCCATGAACCAACTGTAAAAATATAGGGAAGTTGATGGGAGGCTTGATCGATCCCGTTCACCTAGATCGATTAATCCAATGGTCAAAACTGTTGTAGCTTAGATTGACAGTGACCTTCGTGTGGAGTTGAGTCGACGAAGAGAGACGAAGGAGATGACTTTGATGGCTTGAAGATGGCTGCAAATCACAAATATCAAGTGAAGAGTGGAAGACACAACAAAGATACCTTGACAGCGACAACAAGACGGTGTGGAACGAGCAAACAACCAGGTGGTGTTGCAACATGAGCATCTACGGTTCAGATCGGACCACCATGAAGAAGGCAAGATGAGTGAAGTTTGAAGAGATTGGTCATGATTCATAAGAAGCACCATACAATGCCACCGTGGGAAGGTGAAACCCTCGTTTTTGAGGCAAGGAGGGTTAGGCAGAAGACTCGGGCCCATGCTACGATTTAAAGTGGAATGTAGAAATTGGACAACGACTACACAGAGGTGATGACCCGAACCAGTGGTGAGAGGGAAGATTGAACACAATGGAGATAAGATCAACCTAATCGCCAATCGAGACAGTTAACACAGTTGCAGTCACAATGATTGGCGATTGCGGTAAAATAGCGTTTTGGTCTTTAAATCAGCTTTTGACTTGGTTTATGAAGAAATAGGGGATGTAAGTCTTTGTAACCATCAATTTTGTTTTTTTTTCCATTGCTTTTACAACATATTTTGCATTTCATCGTACATTTGAGAGTAAACTACCATAAACTCACTATGAACCTCCTTTAAACACTAATCTTCACGCCTTCTTCTTTCTTTTCAAATGATATGTGATTTCTTGTCTATTTGTGAGAATGCACTTTGATCTTAGTGAATATTAAATGGCTAGTGGAATTGATTGCATATGGAAGTTAAAGCATTAGCTAAATAGCAAAACATTCAACTTGCGATGAATATGGTGAAGTACGAAAGATTAGGTTTGAAGATCTCTTTGGAATGTTTGTTAGGTTCAACTTTCCTATTTCTTTTGATTATGAGTTTTCACTCTCATACTTCTTTTTGAAGCTTTTATTTGATTATTGACTTGTAGACAAGTAAATAATAAGTTTGGAGGAGTCCAGTTTCATGATCTTAATCCTTTTTATTAATCATGCAATTAATATCAATTTCCATTGGCTAAACAAAATTAAGTATGCATTAATAACAAGTCCTTAAACCCACAAATTTAATTAAGCATCAATTCCCATTGGCCTAGCATGCTAACAACTTAGATTACTTCAAATTTCAACATCTTCAGGCATGAAAAAATTTAGATTTAGATGAACAATTTAATAACCTTAGTCTTTCACAAAACACACCAACAAAGTAGGTTTTATAGATTAAGCACTAAGCATCCTAAATCATCACCAACTCATCCTAATCTACCAACCCATGAGGGCTAAAACTATATATATAATATACCAAAACTTGTACTGGTTCGAACGAACTAAATTGGCTTAAACCGGGAAAAATTGAAATTTCGTAAAAGGGATCGACTGATCTACCACTTGATTGATTAATCATAGTTCATCTTCCTCGTATCAGTCGTGCAAACACCTTGAAAGCACACCATGGTGCCCCCTGTCCATTTTGAGCTCTTCCATCGCGGTAAAGGATGAGCTGCTAGAATCCAACGAGTGCTCTTTTTAGATGTGACTCCATCTTTATCCTCAACACGACATGCTTCCGTTCCACCACATTCTTCTTTCTTTTTGTCGAGCTCCGCCATCGAGATCGTCCACTGCAACGACCTCCGCAAGAATCATGTTTTGGAACTTGTAGATGACCTCCTCCTCTATCGTGGATGCAATAGAGTGGAGATATCTTCCCATGGTGGTTGTCAATTCACCTCCTCTCCATCTCCGCCATGCTTCCTCTGTCCTGTGAAATCAAGACCCATGTTCACCTGTGACGAAGCTCCACTTGTCGTCTTGATCTGCATTCCATGCCGCAACCTCTTGTGCACCGTGAATCCAAGACACGGTTGTCTCTACCTGGAGATCGGTCGAGCCGATTGATCGGTCAAGTTTCTCATTTGTTCAGTATAGGTCCCTCGGCTTTGGACTGTTCACAATTCGGCCCCAAACTCTCAAATAATACACATTTCTTTTTATTTATTTATCCCAATACTTCCAGTTGTGCACTCCAGCTCCTATAATATGAAAATATGTATTCAAATGCAATATAAACAACTTAATGCACACTTAAAAATCACCTAAATTAACTAAAATAAGTTGGTCAAATCAATTAAAAGAAGGAGGTATCACTGTTGGTTTGTTTGGTGGATTAGGCCAAAAATGGCCCAAGTGGAGCGGGTTCTCGTGGAAAGATTTTACATATTGGTGAGACTCTTTGTAGTCTCTTTCAGAAACATTTCTATCAATCTCATCTTCATGGCTTCACCTTTACTCATCTGTTATAATGTTCTTCAAATTTGCGCATGACCCATCAGATGGTTAGTAGACCTGAGTGCTTTATTTATCTACCCATCATCTAGTGTGGAGTTTAACGGGTTTTCCCAAAAATCACTGTCAAATTCCTCTTTCAAGAAGAGACTACTACCTTCTTCCCAACGGAAGAGAACTTTATCATTTTATTTCCTTGCTGGAGCTAAACGTTTTTGCTATGTTCTTTCTCTATGAGAGATCGTTTTATCCCAACTGCAATATCTGAAAATATTTTCAACTCTTTCACCATTTTGTTGTCTTGTGTATTCTTTTTTATGAGAATATAAGCTGCAGTAAGACTCGTCTTAATTAGCAACATGTTATGGAGGTAAGGATTACTTTTCAACAACACAATGATATCTTGTGTTTTTCATTGATTTCATCATCCATTTAGTGTACATAATAATCACTTAGATTAGCATTTAAACATTATTACATTACATTTTCATTGCATATGTCTTTATTAGGTGTTTGGAGTATTCTTAAGTTTTGAAAGTGGTTAAAGCCATTTTAGATCAAAACAAGTAAAAATTGAGCTTTTGGGCGAACTTAGCCAAAAATGAGAGTCATAAGTGCTGGAATGAGGTGTGGTACCCATTGTTAGCTGGAGCGAGGTGTGGTACCCACTATGAGCTGGAGTGAGCATCCAGAGCGGGGAGGCGTACCCGCCTCGACAATGTCTAAGGTGTGGCAAGTAGCTGGAGCAGGCATCTAGAGCGGGGAGGTGTACCCGCTGTGAGTTGGAGCGGGCATCCAGAGCTAGGAAAAAAACCCGCTGTGACGCCGAGTGGCCCTGATAGCCCGCTCCCTGTTTTACACTTGGTCAAATTTTATGATTTGTTGGACCCTTTCAGGCTTGTTGACTAGGCTCACTAGGTTTTAGGAGTCATATAAATACATTATAGACCTAATCTTAAAAGGATTATCTTGTTTTCTCTCTAAAAACATTGATAATTGGAAGAAAAGCTTGAATCTTTAGTAGTTTAATCTTTCTTTATTGATTTTATTGAGTCTATTTCATCTTCTTAACATGATTAATCTTGAATATGTCATGGGTTTAAGCTTAATTATGAAGATTAGTAAGTTGACTCTTTTTGTATTCATGGGTTAGGGTGATTAAAGTGATTAAGTGAAGATCTAGGGTGTCTAATATTAGATTTATGTGCTTCCTTGCTTATTAAGTGTATTCAATGCTAGATTAATCTTGATCTCTCTAATCTTGATCTCTAGACATTTCATGCCCGGAAGGTGTTTGATGTCTAAAACAACTCAACTTTGCTCTAGCTTGAAAAACCAAAGACATTTAATGATAGAATTGCTTATAGTTATTAGATTTTATTTAAATGCATGTTTGAGTGTGTTACGTCAAGACATTTGATGTTTAATGCATAATGACATAAGGACATAAGGACTTGTATTTTGACAAAAAACTTGTCTAATGTTGTGATCTAGAATTAAGGGAACCTATTGATTGATAACTTGACACCTTAAATTGAAACTTAATCACTTGAAGTCAAATGTCTATACCCGTAAATCCTAATTCTCAATTAATTTAACGCTTTATTTATTGTCATAGTTTATTCTTGTTACTTATATTATAACGCCCCGACCGCCCACGGCTAATAAGCCACCCACGCCCGCTCTCTCGGCCCGTGGGCTCCATCCCGTTCCAACGGTCGGTGCGTAAATTTTCCAAGGCTCGAAATCATTGTTTACTGACCCTGCAATCACCACCCGACCTTTCCCGTGCTTTGGCCTCACTCACACGGTATCGCGAATCACTTCCCGATAGGTCACTCATCCTTTCACTACTCCAGCATAAGCACGCTTAACCCTGGAGTTCTAACGGATGTGTGACGGAAAAGATAAGTGCATTTTGGTTCAATAAATAATTAAATAAGACCAATCCTTGATTCATAGAATTGGGTAGTTACATATATTCACATCAACAAAATTAATTTCACTTAAATTAAGCATACATTTATTTGTATGATTATTTAGGATTTGATTGACACACATCTATACTACTTTAATCTTATAATTGAGGAAAAATCCTTTATCACACAACATAAGGTGACTGGTTTCGGATCCGGATTTACCATGAGTCTTCTATCGATGCATTTGAGTGATGTCTCATTTTTGCTGTTAATATTTTCCGCGAATCTATCTGCTTTAACTTATGTTGTTTTTTAGATTCATTTATGTAATCAAATAGGATGAAAAATTCCCTCTAGCTACTGTACGTTTGAAGAATAAGATTATGAGATGAAACGTTGCACAAACAAAAAAATAAAGATAATCATTTTTATGTACAGTGTGATACTTTATGATATAAAGTTTGGCTCTTAAAAACTGTTAATTAATATGATCTCGTCAAATGGCAATAAGAACATTCAAGATTAAGAACATATTAAAAAGGTTTTCAATAAATATAAAATCATTTAATAGTATTTTTTCCTTTTTAAAAGATACTAAGAAACAAATACAAAAGATATCCTAATAAATATATAATTATTTAATAATAACTTTTTTATAATCTCAAACTAAAAAATAACAAATATTCACATCTATATAGATAAGTAAACTCTCTTCTATTTTTCTTTTAATAATACAACAACAAGACAATAGAAGATGCATTTATTATTCATACTAACGGATCTAGCTTAAACGTTTTTTACTATTATTTTTATTTTATATTTACTTAATTTTGTCCTAATTTTTTTATAATATTTTAGAGATAATGACTAAAAAAGATCTATAAAAAAATTTTGTCCCTAAAATAGCGATTAAAAAGAAAAATGAGCAAAATAACTTTATTAAAGAGTGTAAATATACATTTACACCTCTTGGGTTAACTAATATAAACTTAGGGTTTAGAGTTATGGAGTGAGTTTTTGGAGGTGATGTTTAAAATTTTAAAAAATTAAAAAAAATTAAAATTTTCAAAATAAAAAGTCTGTTTTGATCATTTTTTTTCTTAAGATCTATTTTGTGATAAAAATACAAAAATGTCTTTTTTTGATAAAACTTCAAAAATGTCCATTTGAAAGATTTTCCCTAATATTTTATTATTATCGTCATTTTTTATCAATTTTTTATGCATAATCATACAAAAGTTATTATAATGGCATATGATTTTTTATAACTAAATGTCGTACGTATTTGTTAATGTTATTGGTCATATTTGTACGTATTATAAACTAGAAGTATTTATTATGTCTGGTCTTTGAGTTAGAGTTAATAAGTGTTTTAAATTTTATATTTTAATATTACATATCAACAATACAAAATCCAAAAAAGAAGCCAGTAATCTTAAATATTTGTTTGATATATATAAACCCACGCATGCATAAGTGTTTATTTAAACAAAGACTATAAATTTAAACATAGGGGAGGTGATTGCACGACAAATAAATTTCAAATCTGAACAATATTTGATTGATCAAAATTATAGTCCTACAAGAACTAACATTAGGATTAAACCTCGGCTTTGCAAATGCAACATACCTGCATAAATAAAATTAATACTATTAATTAACTTAGAATAAGTTTCACATGCAAAAAACACAAAATATAACATAATATGCATGTATTCATCTTTTATGAAAGATCAAAGCGAGTGTTTGTTCATACCTTGTTTTGTTTCAACCATTGTGAAATGCAATCCTTGTGGTAGATATGTTTACATGGCAATGTTGTTATTTTATCACCCATCACATAGTCGACTAGACATATCGAACACCTACAATTAATAATACCCAAATCAAAATTAAAATCATGGTTTAAACGTAAAATTTATGTGTAATAGTAATAAACCATCTGTTATATGTAATGTGGTTTGTAATGAAGCAAAGATCCAAAATGAAGAGTGAGAATCGAAGCTATAAAAATAAAAAAATAGAGAGATATATGATCTTACTGAGTATCAGTTGCGGTGAACTTATTTTTCTTAGTTTGCCACCACCATTTTTTGGTTTCTGCACCATATTTATGGGTCGGTAATTTGGAAATCCTATTTTGCGGTAAACCTTTATCGACATTTCCCATGGAGTCTTCTAACTCATTCAATTCCTTTTCATCCAAGTATGAATAAATAGAAGAAAGTTATCTGAGTTTTCTTTTGAAGATCATAAACCATATATATATATATATATTTGGATGAGAAGATTGAGCTGACTTGGTACATACCTCATACGTCATATTTGCGGGATCAATATTCTCATCAGCAGACAGATTAAGGTCACTAATTGATGGGCTATTTGACAAGGTACGAGTATGTGTATGATGACCCGAGAAGTGATCATCATCGTCATGCTGAATAATTGTTCTACTAGCCTAATATATAATCCAAATCAAAAAATTGCAATACATGTAAGTAATTTACGTCAATAATATGTTTGTTTGCTTGTAGAATTAAGAAAATTAAATAAAACTCTGTGCAATTTTATTGGTAACCATTAATTTTATGAAAATAAAGCCATGCAAGTAGATTTATCCAGATTTATGGAACATATATAACTTTACGAGTAATAAATTTTGAAAACTGAGAAAAAAATTTATTACCGAGGGAGCATCACGTTCAGGTATGTATGAATTGATCCCTGTAGATTGAAAAAAAATATAAAATCATAAGTTAGAACAAAGTTTTAAGAAAGTACTTTTAAAAAGATACAGTAAATAATTCTTCTATTTCACGTTTATGATTTTGAAAATAAAATAAATAAATAATTGGAAATAACTTAAATACTATTTTTAAATACGAAAATAATTAGAAACTTAAAATTCCAACTTAGTAGGAGTTTTTATTTAATACATACATAAACATAGATGTAAGACTGTCTACAAAATCATGATATTTGTACCTTGTATATCCTCATCCCTGCTATTTTCCGCTAGAGTCCAGGGATCACAAAACAATAAAATGTGATAAATTAGTTTCAATTTGTAAATGAAAAATATATTCGTCAATGTATGAAAATTATAAACTTAAAACATGACGTAGAAAATATATACTTACATTCATCTTGTTGCTGCAAATATCTAGCAAGTTTTTCATCATCGCTTAGAGAGGTAGGTAGATTACCTGGAAAACAAATAAAAATGGATTTTCTATCGCACTTATACTTTTTACAAAAAAATGGAAGTACCTGGTGAATTGACTCTTTTTGCAAAAGCATATATGATTAATTTATGCATTTACAGTTTGCGAATCATTTTTCCTTAACTATGTTAATTAAATGTATATTACATGTTTTTTTTATCATCTAGAGAACATACGAACTAAAATTTCTAGAAGTTTCACTAAAAACTATATACTTTGATGTGTATAGTAAATTGAAGCATCAAAAGTTACCCTCTAGCACAGTTTCAAAAAAAGGATAGCCTCTATGGCTTGCAATTTTCTTGCGAATCCTTCATTATAATGTAAATAAGTTTTGTAAAATTTTCAATACAACAGTAATGTTTAATTATATGAAAAGAATAACATCAATTTAATTAAAAATCATTACTTATTTTTTTTGTTAAGAAATCAGTAAACAAAAGAGGTTTTGTTTATTACAGGCACTATTATATAAAAACAAAGTGATAACTGAAAACTATGGGCGTAAAAAATCACAAAACTATTGAAACCAAAGCTTATATAAATATGGTATATATATATAGAGAGAGATATATGTACCTTCTTGTTGCTGAATCTCCAAAGCAATAGCAGCATCGTCAAATGTCGAATTATTTTGACATTGTTGTTGAATTAACCGAGCAAGAACATCATCGTTCACCGTCAGGTCTGGATCCTTTTGATAAACCATTGTGTAAGAACATTGCAGTATTCTTATTGACATATAACTGTTTTTTTACAAGTCGAGGCAGATATTTTGTCGAGTTTTCAAAGAAACATGGTGCGTTTGACAATGCATGAGATCTATACTCTCTTAATCAACAGTTCGTTACCATTACCTTTTTCTCAATCATTTAAATGAATAAATAAAAATTGATTTTCTATCGTAATTATAATTAAAAAATTGGAAGTACCTACTGAATTTATTCTTTTTGCAAAAAGCATATATGACTTATTTATGCATTTACAGTTTTATGAATCATTTTCCTTAACTATGTATATACGTGTTTTTATCATATAGAGAAAATATAAACTAAAAAAAGAGAAAATATAAACGAAAATATTGTAGAAGTTAGACTAAAAAAAATTTAGCCTTCAATTATTTTATTTAGGAAACTATGTAGTTTGATGTGTATATATATATAGAAGCATGACAAGATCAGTGGCGGATCTAGAACTATTATTAAAAGGGGGCACAAAATACTCTAATAACTAACTCATTTAAATAAAAAAAATTCACAACTAAAAAAATACCTTACAAATTTATCTACGAGATTTCATACTTTGAAATCTTTTCACTACTACTTCATTTGTTAATTTCTCCAAATCATCTCGAGAGTCTTTTTTTTTTGGAGAAGGCAAATCATCTTCAGAATTTTCAGACGTAGATGTAAATTTTCTTTTAGACTTTAAATATTTTTCCATTGAATTTTTATCATGAAAAAAAAGTTAGCAAAATACTTTAGTTTCTAAATTCTCACGATCTCTTACTCCTTAAATCACACAATTAAAATTTTCGTTTAGTTTTATCTAATAGTTTTTCTCTTGAACTTGTTAGGCACAATTTTTTTTGTCTTCGTCGTTTGTTTTTTTGTAATTAGGAAGAAGACAATGAAAAAGACGTAGGTAATAATTAGGTCAAGTTTAACTTCCTTAATTATTTTCCTTTAATTTTATTGGGCTTTTAAAAGTTAAAGCTAACTTATATTTTGATGTTGGACAACAAAAGAAACATATATAATATAGTAATATGTCTAATTATATTTAGTTTAATATACATATAATTTTTTTTTAAATAGTAGGGGGTACGTGCCCCCGTAGGCTTCTGCATACATCCGCCCCTGGACAAGATTACCCTCTAAGACAGTTTGGAAAAAAAAAGATTACTCTCTAAAGGGTTATTGGGGATGAATTTGTGTAGAGTTTGTGAATTTTAAGAGTTAATAGATTTTAAAAGTTATGTGTATTTTGAAACTATATATGCATTGATTTATAAAATTTGATCATAAATTTCTTAGATTGATATAGATTTTTATGAATTTGTATTACCTCTTTTCTATCATTCTTTTTGTAAAGTAATAAATATATAATTTATATTATTCTGAATTATATAGAATTATTATTTATTTTTTCAAAACATATTTTTTTGTAAAAAAAAATAATAATGATACATACAAAATTTATTAATATGATAAGATGGGTATTATATTAACAAATTTATCCGTATTATGTTTTATAGTCATTTATATGTTGTTTTAGTTTTAATAATTAATGATAAAAATATGAAATATAATTATATATTAAAATAAAATTATGTAAAATGTAAAGTATAAATATAATTATCTATTCAAAATATAAGTATATAAAGCATAGTTATATATTGCAAAAGTGTAAGAATTAATTTTGGACATATAATTGGATTGAAATTTCAATAGATATTCGGTAAAATATTTTTTTTTTTGTTTTTTATCACATTAATTTTGAAAATTTCATGGAAACGATATCATATTTGAAAGTTTAATCCTACGAGTAAAAAGTAATAGAATCCATGTCACAATAAATACTAGATTTAGTTAGAATTAAATAATCAATAAAAACTAAATTTTTTGAATAACAAAGATTTGAATGGATTTTGAAATTTTTTAAACCAATAATAATTGATTTCTATTAAGATTTTAAATTTTTTGAATCCATCATCGTCATGTAAATAAGTTTTGTAAAATTTTCAAAACGACAGTTATGTTTAATTATATGAAAAGAATACCACTAATTTTATTAAAAATCATTACTTATATGGTTTGTTTAAAAATCAGTAAACGAAAGATTATTACTACAAGCACTATTTTATAAGAAAAAGTGATAACTGAAAATTTATGGGTATAAAAATCACAAAATATTGAAACCGTAAATATGTCAGTATATTTATTACCTTCTAGTCGCTGAATCTCCAAAGCCAATAGCAGCATCATTAACCGTCAGGTCTGAATCTTCTGATAACCATATTGTAAGAACATTGCAAGATTCTCATCGACAGATGACTGGTTTACAAGTGCGAGACATAGTTATTTTGTCCGAGTTTTCAAAGAAAAATGTGCTTTTGACAATGAATGAGATCTATACTTTCTCTAATTCAACAAAAAAGTATTCATACAATTACCTATCTCTCAATCATTAAATAAACACTTGAAAGAAGGTTTTTGTTGTGAGATATTATGTTAAATTATTGATGGCACCAGAAGATTGTATCAATTTTGAAAAGTTTCTTTGATGTGCCTGTTGCATTTATTTGATTAAATGCTATTTAATATTTTGGCCCCAAAAAAATCTACTAATCGCTTAAAAAATAAAAACTGTTAAATGATAATCCAACTTTTAGATTTCTTTTCCACAGCATGATATGTTTTATTTATAAGTTATTGACATATATTAATTTATAAAACTAGATCACTAGATTTATTAAAATAGTAAACTATCCATGAAGAAATAATGGTTCCAAGATAACATTTTTATTTTTAATTCTTTTACTAGAAACTATTATATTATTTAGATGATTTAATTAGTGAAATACTTTGAAAAAGTCTAGTGGCATGTACAGTTCTTAATTTGACTAAAATAGAGATAAGTTCATCAAAAAAAAAAAATACAACTTTAAAGAGAAACAAATAAAAAAAATACATGAATGCTCCATAGTTATTTTTAGGCGCTAGGCACCCCTCATTCCGCCCCGATTTATGCCAAATCTGTCTAAGAAATTGGATGTCCCGCTGCCTAATCTATTTTTATATTTATTTTATTTAATATTTTAATAATATTTTATATTTTTTTATCTAAAATTTGATAAGTGCAACTTAGATTCATAATTTTGATGAAAATTTATACCATGTTAAGTTTATATTTGCTATTTGTGTGTTTCGTACAATATTAGGCATGAAAATGTATTAATGTTATCAAAATTAAAGCTTAATATGTTTTATAATATAATAAATAACCTAATTTTTTTTTGTCTTGTGTAATCTCTGTTTAATCTCCGATTTATCGCTAGGCATTAGGCCTGACCGAACCACCTGACTAGCGCCTATTGTCCGCAAGAAAAAGAACTATGAACTTTAATATTAGATATGGACCATTGGATGTGAAAGCTAACAAAGTGATGAATCCCCCTTGCCTTCGACACCTTTGTGGGAAATCATTTAATTCTTACGTCAACAGGGCTAACGGTCCCAATCAATACATAAATACGTTATTTGTGAGAAAACATACATCAACTAGTAAAAAATTCAATTATCATACATGAACTTTCAAAATTTTGTTTTAACATACATTGTTTTGATTTTCGTTAGTCAAACGTTAAGTTGTCGTTAACATGTAACATGAAATCGGTCAATATATACATCAACATGGCCCAACGATCCCGATCAATGCATAAACATTTCACCTGTGCAAAATATACATCAACTAATTCAAAATTTAAATTCAATACTTAAACTTTTGAAATCTGGTTTTAAACATACATTGACTTAATTTCCACTAATCTAACATTTCCCGAATATAAATTATCTGTCACGTGTTGATTAGATAAGGTTTTTATTGTATTATGTGGTAATTAAACTGTATTACGTAGTAAATGACTAAGAAAAATAAATCATTTGAGTCAAATGATTTTGTTTTCGTGTAATTTTTTTTTGAATTTTTGTTCTTCGATTTTTTCGGCCAAAAAAAACTAACACATAGAAGATAACAGAGTACAAAATCAAACAGAGAAAATGAAAAAAAAAATATCTAGCTTATCCATTCTCGTTTCTCTCTATTCAATTTTGTCATTTGTTGTCTTCTCTGTGCTATGTTTTTTTTTTTGCCGAAAGAGTCAAAAAAGAAAAAAACTAAAGAGAAAAATTAACTAACGAGTTACACGAGAACAAAATCATTTGACATAAATGGTTTATTTTGTCGACCAGTTACCATGTAATACAATTTCATTACCATAAATACAATAGAAAACCTTATTTAATCAACATTTGACAAACATTTTATATTCGGTAATATTTGACTAGTGAAAATTAGATTAATGTATATTAAAACTAGATTTTGGAAGTTCATGTATTGAATTTAAATTTTGTATTAGTTGATGTATGTTTTCTTATAGATGACGTTTTATGTATTGATCGTGAATCGTTGATCATTGTTGATGTATGAATTGACCGATTTCATTTTATTTGTTAACGGCAACTTAACGCTTGACTAACAGAAATTAAGTCAATATATGTTAAAATTAAAATTTGAAATTTCATGTATGGAAATTAAATTTCGTTCTAGTTAATGTATGTTTTCACACATGTAACATGTCTATGTGCTGATCGAGACCGTTAGCTCCTGTTGACGTGGGAATTAATTGATTTCCCACACCTTTGTGGTTGCTTTAACCCAAACGCTGTTATTATTATAATAAAGACTAACTTTTATTAGATGAACTAAAAAGGATGTCCTTCAATGGGAACCAGTTTACGGAAGTGCTAAAATAAAAAATTTAGGCATACATTCACTCTGTTTCATATTAAGTGTCATTTTAGATTTGTACACACGAACTAAGAAAATAATTAATTTTGTTTATTTTCTATATAAAATACAATTACTTATACAATTAATCATATTTCAACCATATAAAAATAAATTACAGAGCAAAATTAATAAATTTTGCACTGAAAACCGAAAACAACACTTATTTTGTAACAAAAATTTTTCTTTACAACAATATTTAAATGAAACGGAGGAAATATTAGAGTTGTAATCAAATCAAATTACCGAAAGTTTTTATTGATCATGAGAAAATAATTATTTTTTTAAAAAATGAAAGTATTGCTAAAAGAATAAAACAGTAGAAATTAATATAATAATAGCATAAGAGTCTTTCCGGGAGATATTACATCAGCTTTTTAAATATTGTGGAGTTACCATGTCAATCAATGAAAATTTTTGAATAGCCAATCAAAGCATTTTATTGTTTTCTCAGTCATCGAGTTCTCTCTTGCCCGGTATACCATCTATACCACTGGTCTTCATCATCAGGTTTCGTAAGCTTAGTGATTTTCCATAACTAAGGATTTATGGATCTGAAACAGAATCAGATTGTGCCACAACACATTGATTTTGAAGAAAGGGCTTTGTCACCAGAAGACTGAATTGTTGAAGCACGACACAAATGTATTGCTCATTTCTCATGTTGTAAAATATGAGCATTTCTTTCTCTAATGCTTGGAGAAAACTTGTATCATCGTTTCTAGGCTCACTACAAATCCAACGATTTTGTTGCTTATACTGATCAGTTTTAAGTTAATTTTTTTTTGTAACACAAAAAAAAGTTAATATACTTTGCCAAATAACTAAGTATTTCAGAGGAATCAATACCTTTTCTCTAGAAGGCCGTCTGTTTCAAGTTGAGTATGGCACTGGAGCTATTTAGATCATTTTCGAATTCCTCTATCTTGATAATCTATTGATTCCTCTATTTAGATACATGCTTATAACCTTTTTTTTTAATTACGAGGAAGTTTGGACCGAAACCAAACCATAACATGTAATATTGGTTTCGTTCTAGAAGTCACTCGAACTAGGGACCTCTGACACAATAGTCAAATTTCTTTCCAGTTAAGCTAATGGCCTTTGGTTTAAGCTTATAACTAGGCATGGACATTCGGGTACCCGTTCGGTACGAATAAGGTTTTTCAGATTTCAGTTCTATTTTGTAACACGGTCTAAGTCTTATACTAGTAAATTTGTTGTATGGATCAGGATCCAATATAAAACAGGTTTCAGTCAATTTTGTATCACATTCTAGAAGCCATAAATTAACTATATATCATTCGGATTCAGGATATAGGTTCAAATATACCTGAAGTAAGATCTAACATTTAAAAGCAAAGCATAAAATATATAATTATTTATATAGACTATAGTGTTTAAGATACTTATTTAAATTTTAAATATTTATTGTTAGATATCATATCGAAAGAAATATGAAACTGAATATTTGAAGTACATAATTATGTTTCAATATTTATATTATATGTTAATTTGGTTATTCAGATCGATTTCTTCGATATTTTTTTCCGATTTTCTGGGTTTTTGGGTTACCCGATCGGATTCGTTTAATAACACTTTGGGTTGGATATATTTTAACACCCTACAAAATCCATCAAGGTACCTTTTGGACTGAGTACGGATATCATTTTATTGTTCGGATTTGTTTGGATTTTGGGTTACGGATTTTATGTCATGTCTTCCTATAACAATAAGAAGAATTGTGGAAAAAAAAGAGATTTTCCTTCTGAGTCAAAATCGAGAGGTTTCTTGGATTGCACACAATTTTTCCTTTTGAGTCACTTCTTTGTTTAGTGTGCTATGTTAGGGGAGGCGTAGACTGGGTGGTGCTGTGCATTTCTATATCCATTGACTCTCGAGGTTTTAGAATTGTCGTTACGGATTGTGCAGATTGGGTGGTGTTGTAGACTTGCTATACGATATACCATAGTTTTTATCATTTTTAGATCATGGTATAAATTCATAGAGTCTATTATAAGTATTTAGAGTCTTTTTAGATTGTTTTCAAATTAAAGTTCGTTTTGGAGAACTTTGGAGATTCTGGAATTATTTGAGATGTAGAGCTTAACAAATGGGTCAAAAGTTTATCCTACGGTGTTATTGATCTGATAACTTGACACAAAATCGAAATTTGAGTTAGCTTTCCAATTTCACCGGTTTCAGATCCATATGAAGGTTATATCTAAAGTTATGCTCGTTTTACTGAGAGGTGGTCCATCTGACTCGCAAGAGAAAACTATAGAAAATTCAAGAGATCCAAGGGAGTGTCGGTTGACACTGACCTCTTGTTGTTTCTCGACACCCGTGCGTGTATACATGCAATTTAAGTTAAGACTGACTCAAGCCTAGAAAATCTACATATTTACCAAAATACCCTTAGGCGACTTAAACCCCTATTTATGTGTTTTCTAAGCCATTATTTAGGCTATGCTTTCTATTATATTATTTTAGGTTTGTCTTCGGTTTGGAGAGAGGGAGGAACTCCTACATAGTCCTCTTGGAACTCCTTTGCTTTTATTATTGATTTCTATTTATTTATTTTATTTATTTATGATTTCTGTTTCATATATCATATCTGAGTAGATCCCTTGCTAGGTTTAGGTTTTCTAGGGTTTTAAATGAACTTATGAATTATAGAATTGCTAAGGTGATTTATTGTATCCTTCACATGATTGTTCTTATTTCTTGTTTCTAGAGTAATTAACAAGAAACTTGATCATAGGATAGTAGGCGCACGCGAGGGCATGATCTATTACCTAATCTGAATCCTGTTGAGCTATGTTGTTAGGCACACACAAAAGTTTTTGTAGTTAACCTACTGAACATATCGATTAGGGCATTAATGCTTGTCCGAGGAAGCATCAATCGACACTCACTCTATAGTATCGATCAACGCTCACTACTTGTTCACAAGAGACAATTGGAACATATGAATTAAACATCTGATTAGTAATTGCATGCGAGAGCTGGATTACTTGCTTATTGCATTCGAGTTCTAGGATCAAACCGTTAGCATCTATAGATTATAGTTATGATAACTGAATGAAATCCTAAGTTTAGCACTCTCCTTCCATTGTTTACAGCCTCTATTTACTGCTTTCTTATTTATTGATTTATATTATTTACTGCCTAGCTTAATCTGATAGCCATAAGTCTATTGAGTGAAATATTGAGTATTTATGGATACGATCCCTAAATACTACAATCGATCTCTTATTTGAGATAGTTTCTTTAGGGTAATTTTTGGCACATCAAATTTGGCACCGGTTTATGGGAGGACATTAAAAGAGCATTCCTCTACAAATTTCTTGATGATGCTGCTCGAGAAAGGGAGAAAAATGATAAGTGGGAAATTCTTTTTGAAGGTTGGAAGATAAAGAGAGAAGAACTGATTCCAAGAAGTTGGTCGATTACATTATGACAAAGAGTGATGAACAACATGGTTTTGGAGAGCTGAGCAGAGCAGACAAAGTTATTATTAGTGATTCGACCTCAATGTCAATCAAACACCAACGCCTTCTATCGATCCACACCTTTGAAATCCTTAAAATATCGAATTGTTCTCACAATATTACAAACTCGAAACTGCAGCTTGATTGAACGATAATCTTTAAGAGCACCGATGTATCAAGTTGTTATCTTGCCCTAGTTTTGAACAGAGAAATAACCTTGGATGTTTTTTGGAGCTAGAGGATGAAGAACATCCTGAAAGTTTGTGTCATGACTCGGAGATGAAGCTTTATCACGATCAGCACACTTCGGGAAAAGATTTGGAAACTTCACCAAAGGCTAGCATCGAACGACACCACTTACTTGATATCCATCGACACTCATTGTTAGACGAGCATACAGGTTGTAAAATTTAGCTAGAGCCGATTGAGGAGAGAATCTACAATTCTGAGGCCTCACACCTTGCTGTCCCAGAACATCTGAGACCACCTATATGCGCAGAAGAAGCTGTAGGGTTTCACAAAAGGGTGAAGAGGATACATGACCCTGTGAAGTTTGTTGTTCCATGTGTTGTATGAATTTGAATTTCCTATCACACCAAATAAAAGGTTGCATATGGGTTCTTACATTGGAGTATTTGATGATCCTCTTCACGCAATAGCTTCCCAAAGAGGGTTGAGGTATAAAAGCGACATCAACCAAGGTCCATCGATAGTAGTATAGATCGACACTACCATTTATTGTCGATCATCACTCGTCATGTATCAGAGCACAAGGAGTCTGAAGTGTGTCAAAATCTTTTGATGGAAGCACCACGGCGAGATCAGACAAATCTGGGGGGGGGGGGGGGGGGGGGGGAAGAGGAAGAATTGGGAAGAAGGAGGAAAAGTAACAAGGGCAGTCCTCAGATTTCATTGTTTCCTCACTTATCAGATGGTAATAGGAAATACAGAGTGCACAACAGGATGCTTCTCACAGCCATTTTCAAAGCTCCCAACACTCTTTATTGTTGAGATGACTAGACAAAGGAGAAGAGTCTATGAAAGTTTTCACAAGAAGTGTGATGAAGCTGAAGAGATTAGATATAGAGACTTGTTTTGGAGCAAGTTATCATTCTCATCTGGACTTAATCTGATATCTAGAAGTCAATCTAATGGCTGAAAAATAAACGCTGAGTGGGAGGAACCCACTGTTAGGTAATTTTTAAATTTTAATTTTTTTTTAAATAATTTTTATTTATTTTTCAGGTCAGAAAAAAGAAGAGGAACACGAGTTTGTATATACCAGCATCGATC
This sequence comes from Moricandia arvensis, assembly GCA_905132765.1. Lineage (NCBI taxonomy): Eukaryota > Viridiplantae > Streptophyta > Magnoliopsida > Brassicales > Brassicaceae > Moricandia > Moricandia arvensis. The sequence continues at coordinate 8,811 of CAJHQP010004502.1, read as the reverse complement.
GACAGCTGGCTAGCGTCGGTCGACACTACATCACGAGCATCGATCGCGCACTTAAGTGTTTTGATCCACACTCACATCAGAAAGCAGGCACAACCATTTTTCCTTCCTAAAATTTTACAAATTCTTTATTTATTTCAGCATTCTTGGACTTTATAACACTGTGGATAGTGTGTTTAAGTATGGGTGATGTAGTTACTGATATTGTATTTATTTTTAGAGTTAGTTTTGATGTGTTTTATGCTTTTAAAGAGTCAATAAGGGGATTATGAACCTTTTTCATTTACTTTTATCTAACTATTCTCTAGCATCATTCTTTAAGGTTATTGACTGTAGGATGTACTGACTGGAAACACCAAAGTGGATCACTTGCCAGTAATATCCACACCTAATGAGGAAGTTTGAAGGAACTAAAGGTGACCTCCAACCTAATAAACTTTATTTGCTTGTCTTCGAGCTTGGTATACATTGGATTGAATTTCTTCTCAAAGTCTGAAATGTAGAAGTTTATGTGTTTTTGGTTTCCTTCTTTACTCTCTTCGACGTCCATAAAGAAAGAAAAAAAGTTTGAGATGATTTCATGAGATGTAGAGGGATAGAAAATTTTCCTATGACCCCATTACTCTAATTTAAAAGTATGATCATAAAAAGAAGGAAGCAAGGGGTAGAAAAATATTCTATGACCTCATTATTTATCTACACTTTGGAGAGATGAAAGAGAAAAGAAAAAAATAAAATAAAATAAAAATAGAAGAATTAAGAGAAGATATAAATAGAGAGAAAAGAAACCAAAATAAGACTACATGTGTACTCAAAAACCTATTGGAGGAAGAATCGGCGTGTCCTTTGAGAGATAGTCCCAAGATTTAGCCTACACATTTATTTGCAGAAATGAGTTAGTAGAAATATATGTCATGCAACATCAGTTGAGCTGTGGGTAAGATGGTTTGGTTGATAAGCCAAGGTTTAGTACATGAAAGTGTCTCTAAAGTTGGCATTGATCTGATGTGGCTTGCAACATTGCATAGGTGAATGTATTAGTTTAAATATTATGTGAGTCCTTGATGTTTTCAAACCTGTTTCACATGACTATTCTATGTTTTGCTTGAGATCAAGCAAATGATAAGTTTCGAGGATTTGATATACCATGGTTTTTACCACCTTTAGACCATGGTATTAGTCTTTTTAGGGTCTATATATGTGTTTGGAATATTGTTTTTGAGTGTTTTCAGATGCATGTATGTTTGAAAAACTTTGGAGATTCTGGAGTTATTTAAGATGTAGAGCTTATTAGATGTGTCAAAAGTTTAGATATAGATGGAAACCTTCCTACAGTGAAATTGATCTTATAACTAAACACAAGATCTAACTTTGAGTTAGCTTTCCAATGTCACCGGTTTGAGGTCCATGGTTAGATCTAAAGTTATGCTCGTTTAACTGAGGGGTGGTCCGTTTGACTCGCGAGAGGTAACTATGGATAAATCAAGAGATCCAAGGAGTGTCGATGGACACTGACTTCTTGGTATTTCTTGACACCCGTGTGCGTAGATAGACAATTTAAGTCAAGACCGACTCAAGCCCAGAAAATTACATATTTACCAGAATGCCCTTGGTCGACTTAAACCCATATTTATGTGTGTTTCTGAAGCCATTGTATAGGCTATGCTTTCTATTCTATCATTTTAGGTTTTCTCTTAGATTATGAGAGAAAAGAGAAACTCCTTCGGAGTCCTCCTGGAAACTCCTTTGGTTTTATTATTGATTTTTATTCATTCTATTCATTTATCATCTATTTCAAGGACAGAGCAATGACTGATTAAGCAAACCCTCAAAATGATCTCATTTTCATCGAGCTGACAATCCAGAATATCGATGTCGCGAGAGTATTACTCAATACTAGAAGCTCAGCTGACATCATATTCAAAAATACCCTCGATATAATGAAAATCAAACACTCTGAAATCACAGAAAGTCTTATCCCTTTAGTGGGATTATCGGGAGAAGCTACTATGACCCTCGGCTCGATTAACCTCACGGTTAAAGCTAGGATCATAACCAAAATCGTGGAGTTTCAAACCTGTTAAACAGAAACGACGAAAGTTGGGACCAGAACGCGCCACCTCGGTCAAGAATGAAGTTGAGAAATTCCTCAAAGTCAGGTTCATAACGGAGGTCAGATACCCAGACTGGCTCGGAAATGCCATCATTCAAAAAGAGAAACAGGAAGTGGCGAGTCTACGTCGATTTCACTGATCTCAATAAGGCGTGTCCAAAAGATAGATTTCCACCGCCACATATCAACCGCTTGGTAGAAGAAACAGCAGGGAACAGGCTCATGTCCTTCTTGGACTCCTTCTCAGGATATTACCAAATTATGATGAACCCCGATGATCGCGAAAAGATTGCGTTCATCACAGATAGCGGCACGTGTTGTTGCAAAGTGATGCCTTTTGGCTTCAAGAACGCATGCGCAACTTACCAATGACTCATTAAATGCATGTTCTCCGAACAGCTAGGAAACACCATGGAGGTTACATCGATGATATGCTCGTAAAATCTCTCGAACAACAATATCACATCACCTACCTGCAAGAATGTTTTGAGAGGCTAAAATTACATAACATGAAATTGAACCCAGCTAAATGCAGGTTCGCAGTGGCATCGGGAGAATTCCTTGGATACCTCGTCACATATCGAGGAATCGTAGCTAATCCAAAACTAATCAACGCGCTAATTAAGATGGCTTCCCCGAGCACCAAACAAGATGTGCAAAGATTAACAAGAGAGTCACAACACTTAATCTCTTCATCTCTTGATCAACAGACAAGAGCCTATCCTTCTACAAGACTTTGAAAGGGAACAAAAAAATTGAGTGGTCCAATGAATGCGAAAACGCTTTCCAACAGTTGAAACATTACTTGACCACTCCTCCAATTCTCGCGAAACCGGTCGAGGGGGAGCCTCTATTTTTGTATATCATAGTATCAACAACGGCCGTAAGCGGAATTCTCATCACAGAAGAGCGTGGCGATCAAAACCATTTTTTAAAGTAAGTAAAACCTTACTGGATGCCGAGGCACTGTACCCTCTAATGGAAAAGCTAGATCTCGCTGTCGTAATGTTGGCACGGAAATTGAGACCATATTTTCAGTCGCATGCAATCGTAGTACTCCCCCCATTCTTGTTACGAATAATTTGCACAGTCCCAATCAATCAGGATGGCGAGAAAGTGGGAGGTCGAGATAAGTGAATATGATATTGAGTATTCTTGAAAACTTGTGGAAAATCACAAGTCTCACCGATTTCTTGGTAGAACCCCCCATGGAAGGCATGACAAACCGAGAACCAAACTCGACTTGGACCCTTCAAGTTGATGACTCTTCATTTAAAAAGGTTCATGAATCGGGTTTTGACTCACGTTGCCAACTGGGGAAGTGTTGGAAGAATCGCTTCGACTAATTTTTCACACTTCAAACAACGAAGCTCCCGTCCCGGAATTGGGGCTAGCTCATGGTCTCAAGATACACAAAATCCATGCATACTGCCATTCTCAACTAGTAGCAACCCAATACAGCAGGGAATACGAAGCAAGGGACGAAGGGATGGAAGCATACTCAAACTTTTCCATGACCTGGTTCAAGACTTCGATCAATTCGCTCTCACCCAAATTACGCGCGGAAAAATGCCGAGGCTGATGCTCTAGCAGCCTTAGCATCAAGCTCAGATCTGGGTCTCAAAAGAGTAATCCCCGTAGAATTTATAGAGCATCCAAGAATCAGGCTACCAGTCATTGTAAACTTAATCAACCCGCAAGACGATGACGTCGACGAAGTTAACATCCAATCCAAAAAAATTCGGAACAATCTTAATACAGCTGCGATAAACCATGGATGGAAAAAATCCTCGCATACATCACCAAAAAAAGGCTCCTTGCAGAGAAGTGGGTAGATCGAAAGATCAAAACCCAAGCCGCACGATACATCCTAGTAGACAGAGAAATCTACAAGTGGAGATTCTCCGGACAACTTATGACATGCGTGGAACAAAAAAAAAACCTGGAAAATCATGGAGCGGTCCACTCTGGGTCCTGCGGAAATCACTCTGGTGGAATATCCCTTGCAATCAAAATAAAACGCCATGGTTACTATTGGCCAATGATGATCAAAGATTGCGAGAAATTCACACGAAAATGCAAAAAAATGCCAGAGGCACTCGTCAACAGTCTATCAACCTGCGGAAATTCTCTCATCTATCTCATAACCATATCCATTCATGCGGTGGTCAATATATATTGTCGTTCCCATGCACAAATCTAAATACAAACGCTTCATGCTAGTGTCAAAGATTTATTCTCAAAATGGGTCGAAGCAGACTCATACGCGAGCATTAAGGAACGCCCAAGTCGAAAGCTTCGTATGGAGAAATATCATCTGCATACATGAATCCCGTACTGATATCGTAACAGACAACGGGTCTCAGTTTATCTCAATCAGATTCAAGGCATTTTGCAAAAAATGTAAGATACGACTAACCAAGTCAACTCTCATATACCCGCAGGGCAACGACCAAGCTGAAAGGATTAACAAAACCATTCTAGACGGACTTAAGAAATGCTTAGATGATAAGAAGGATTGATGGGCAGAAGAATTTGAAGGAGTCATATAGCCACATCGAACGACTCCAATACGAGCAATGGGAGAAACCCCGTTCGCCCTCGTAGATGGGTCAGAATGCATGATCCCCACAGAATTTGAATTCCTCGGAATACGCAGAACACTACTCTCAGAGCGAGAAGACATGAAAAATCTGATGTTGCTGGACGATCTCGACCTTATCAACGAGCGACGGGATCAGGCCCTCATACAGATTCAAAACTACCAACAAGCAGCCGCAAAGTACTACAACTCGAACGTACGTATCCATAGATTTAAGGAAAGCGATCTAGTCTTGCGCAAAGTTTCCCAGAACATCGCTGAACGAAAAGCAAGGAAAACTCGGAGCAAATCGGGAAGGACCATACAAACTCATAAAAGTGGTCCGACAGGTGCATATGAAATTGCCAACATTCAAGATGTCAAAATTCCGAGAACCTGAAACGCGATGCATCTCAAAATTTACTATCACTAAGTAATCATGTCGCAACAAATCACTAAGTAACCACGTCACAACATACCAAACTACGAGACAGCTTGATCCTCGAAAGGGATACGTTGGCAACTTATCGCAAGACGATTTCAGCTGTATCCTCTCCGAGGGGGGGGGGGGGAACGTATATATATACTCATATACTCCCACATCCTTGCTCTCAAAACTTGAAATTTTCAAAAAAAAAAATCCGTAGTCCAACTTCTAAGTATCTCTCACAAACACACTCAATTTCACGCAATACTATATCATCGTATAACCTTCAAACAAAAGTCATAATAGTTTCCATAAAAAAGTCGAACAAACGATTTCTTCAAGCCCGCAAACACTTGAACCACAAAATGCGGCATATGAAAAAAAAACCGGTTCTCAGCATCATGAGACATCGCAAAGCGCATGAAGAAACATTTTCTAAAATCCTCGATAAAATTTCCATCTCGAAAGAACAAACAGTCATACGAACCAACATCTCCTTAACACGTATCTTCCGCATAAAATCAAAACCCAAAAACGGTAACACTTACCATTCTGTTTGTTTCTGATCACAACAAACAAACTCTAACGTCTTAAACAAACTTAGCCATCTCCCCTCATAGAGGTAGGCTCTCAGACATCCGACACAAGGATAATAACGTGCTATAAAAAGTCCAAAACTTTTGGTCAGCACTTCCACAAGACTTTGAAATTTATTTGGAGAGATACTCGATTCCTAATCAGTGCAAGTCATATAAGCCGCAAACTTCACTATTGAAAAGGAAATCAGGAAGAAACCGTAACAGGAAACATAAGCAAAACAACCATCACGAACACTAAACTGAAAGTAAGCCTAGGTCTTGCCCTGAACCCAACACACTGGTATCAAACATCTCAAGGCACAGTATAAAAAACTGATAAGAGATTCAAAACATGTATCTTCGCTTACAATTTTGCATTCCTAAGGTTCCACAAATTTTTAAGTAGCCTCATCTAAAACGAACAACGAATGTAACGACCCACTAAGAGTTGGATATGAGACGAAAACTCATATTCTTTCCCTTAACATCCACGTAAAATTACTCATGTCATTATCACTGAAAAACCTAATTTTCTAATAAAACAGCCAAGCGGTAATTCAAAGGCACACAAGCCCAGTCCCGAAACATAAAACATGGCCACACATGGCCAGAACGAACACAAACGAAAAAAAAACGTCCTTAACGGGACTACATTCTCAGTCAACCTTAAGAACGGAAACTCATCCTCGCAAATCATCTCATCCAAGTTTGGGCTGCGTCGTCTCCATCTCCCTAAACCGCGTCAGAAAGATCGACCTCCACGGGATCTTGTTCCTTCGCAAGAAAAAAAGGGATACAATCGGATTTCAGGCCAGAGAAGAGCAAATCGTCTCCATCAATGCATTCCAGCTCCGCTTTACGAGCAGATAGCTTGCCCTCTTCAGCCAGCGGAGATGGACACTCTCCGTCCTGAAAAATTCCAATCCCATTCATCCCTCCTTAATTGCTGCCAGAGCAAGGTCCCTATTGCGAACGCTCATCAGGGAGTCGAGGGAGTTGGCATTTTTTTCCAAACGAGTCTGAAACTCGGCGCATAAAACGTCCTTCAGCTCAATATCAGTCTTCACAATCCCATGACTCGTCGAGCCTCCTCCAGTTTCGATCTGGCGCTACAAACAGTGCAAATCTGAAGTCTTGGCCTTCCTCGCCTTTTTCTCCTTGAGAAAGGAGCTTACCATCTTCCCCAGATCCCTATATAACTCGGTAATCTGACTTGCCAACCGCGATACTCAAATGGAGTGTGTATCCTCGATAACCTCCAACTTTGCCTTGAACAAGCTCTTTCAGGATTTTCTTAGCCTCAGACCTGCAGTCGTTAACCATCCCGTCAATCAACGATACAAACTGCACAAGATGAAAAGAGGAATGAGCAAAGATCTAACACGATAATGGAAAGAGACTCTTGAAACAAACCTTGTCGAGAAACTGCGACCTCAAACGCAAACCAGAAGCCCCTAAAGGTGAAGGTCTGACGAAAGCAGCTTTAACAAACCTCCTCTTCTTAGCTGTGTTGGGATCGTCACATGGCCTCTTGCGACCCTCCGCATGACACTCGGATTAGCGCTGGGGGAACGTTGCCCCAAATATTTTTTTCTTGGTTGGGGGAGAAGGCGTTGACTCAGGAGCCTGCTCAGTATCGCCAACATGAAACTAGAGTGTAGAAGAACCCGACGGTTGTGCCATAACATCCATGACAGGCGCATGAATAGAAACCACTCCGCCTTCAAGAAAGATTGGAGAGGAAGATGGCAATTCAGCCGCAAAAGACAAGACGTCCAGTCAGTTCTTCCTGAAAGGAAAGATACTCAGCCATGTGAGTCGGAATACCACCAGGGATGAGAGAACTCAACGAACTCGTTTGGAAAGCAGTACCCATCCTGGTTTCATTGCATCTCTACTCTTCATGGAGGACATTATCTTGGTTTGGAAAAGCTCTCGAAATAAAGATGAAAAGTTGGAGAAGTGTGAAGTGAATGAGGAACAAGAGTCCAATATTTATCGGAGATTTTCTGAAGTAAAATAATCAACAATAATTATGCGATTACTTCAAGAACATTTGTGGCCGTAGATTCCAATTAAGGCACATCACTCGCCCGCAAGAGTCGCATTTGAAACTTTCGATTTGGGGAGCTAACTGTTGGGGTCGAAAATGGTAACCACAAAATCGACGCCCATGATTGCTAAGATTTCCTTTAAAGGAGATGAATTCGAAACAACTTCGGAAATACACATGATAAGCTTTGGAGTACATGAGGTTACAAATATTTTGGAAAAGAACAAAACACGTTCAAATCTTGGGTGACGGAAAAAATCAATGTCTCCTAGTCCAAGGACGATGACACCATCCTCGAGTCTCATCGCATGTGGGCGATGATATAAAATTAACGTCTCTTTGGACCATGGGTGACAAGACCAGCCTTGATTCTCGTTGCCCGTGGGTATCAAGATCAACGTCTCGTCGCCCACGGGAGAAGATACCAACCTCGAGTCTCATCGCCCGTGGGCGACGAGAAAAGCCTTGATTCTCGTTTCCCGTGGGCGACAAGATCGGCCTTAATTCTCTTCGCCCACGGGCGACAAGACATGTTCAACGTCTCGTTGCCCACTGGTGAAGAGATCGGCTTCAAGTCTCGTCGCCTATGGGCGACAAGACACATATAATGTCTCTTTGCCCATGGGATATGAGACAATCCTTAAGTCTTATTGCCCATGGGCGATGAGACCAGCCATAAGTCTCGTCTTCCATGGGTGACGAGACCATCTCCTCTTCATCAATCTCACCTTCGGGTCTTGAGGGAACTGCTTCTCATCTCTTCTCGATTGGAGTTTCGTTGAAGTTTTGCGATACAAATAGCAGGGAATTTTCTCCTCGTAAAAAATCCGAATCAATTGTATAAACGATAACGGTTATGTCGACTATACTAACGGTTTTATTATTTCGCGGAACAAACTGTACGGAAGCCAACAACGTATGAAAAGTGATTTCTCTGAAAGGAAATCGTAAAAACGCTTAAGTCACAAAATGAACAAAAGGTCTAAAACACTACAAAATCCCACTTATGATTTTGGATGACAATGAACCAGTTACAATGACGGCTACCTAATTTCCGCTAAG
>CAJHQP010004501.1:0-54684 GCA_905132765.1 Moricandia arvensis | reverse complement strand
GTGATCCCGATGGCACAAAAAGATAAAGGTAAAAGAAAAGTCAGGATTTGAATTTCTCTCTTTTGTTTCTTTACATATTTTCCAAACAGAATTTGCTTTTTTTTTTTTTGTAACCTTTTTTAGAATTTGCTTTATCATATCTAAATTTTTACCTAGGTTTTGTAAATGTATATTAAGAATGAAGTTAATTGTTTTTTTGTTCAATGGGAAAGAAGAAGAAGAAGCATGCACGTGTGGTGTACCATGGGGAAAGAATGAGCAGTGACCCACTCCCGTATAATTTGCTTGCAAACTTAGCTCTCCTTTTGCATGCTTCCATGATTTTGTTTTCCTCCTTGTTAGTATAACAACTTTTATTTTTATAGATTTTATTTTCTACAACCGTGAGGGTCATGTAGTTCTCTGGTCTCTATCTCATGTATGCAGCTTATGGCCTGTATAGTGTCAGTTTTAGCTACCTATTAAACTAACCTACAACATTTGGTAGTTCTGTGTTTCGCATCTATCTTATACAGTGTTTATTTATTTTGTATGAGTATTGATGTTTGAGTATTTATATATTAATGGGAAAGTTTAGAAAAGAAGAAAAGGGTCTCAATCAAGACGCGGGGCTCGGTGTTAGCGTCGGGTTGCGCACATTGATGGTGGCGTATTGTTACTCCTACGATTCCAAATATTACACGTATTCCCTTTTGTCGGTCTTAAGAGTCCACCTGGGACCTTCCACAAATCCAGTGGCCCACTTTCATCCACATACAAATTTTAGATGGTCGTGAAATAAAAGGTTCATATGTGCAATTTAAATAATGAAATCATATAAAAGGATACTAGGAAAGGTAGATTAGTATTATCACCGAACGATAAAGAGAAACATATTTGTTTATTTTACCGAAAGGTTGCTTCCTGGATACGTCTAGGATCTCTAAAACGTAGTAGATGAATATAATAGGAGAAATAAGGGAAATGAAAGTTTTGAAAAGAGCTACATTCAAAGTAGCTACATAATTTGATAATGATCATTCATTCACTCCGGTCACGACTCACTAGTCTTCCACTATACCACGTAATGCTGCCGCAGTTCATAAAACATTAATTTAGAATCTTACGATATATATCATATAATATAGTAAGGTCGTTGAATATTTGAATTTAAAAGTTAATACTTCACGTTCCACTATATTGATAGACGCGTATATATATATATATTATTGTTTAGTGTTTATACTATTAATTTATACATACCCATTGCCCACACACAAAACAAATTTGGTATTGTGGTGCACATGGCGTCGCATGAACTGTATATGGATGATTACTTTCAAAGGAAAATATATATGGATTATTTTTATAATCTGTTACCACTTATTCACGTATGTCTCAATTTTCTACTAATTACTTTATTGCATTTTAAATATTCATACGTCATATTAGGTAGAATATTACAATGTACATTTATATATGCATTTTAGATCATATAAAGTGAATTAAATGTAAATGTGTTCCCTAACAAGAGAAACCCTTCCAGAGGAGTTCAGAAGGCATGAATCAAGGGATATGTCACGTTGTTTTGTTTTTCTTGGATACTTATTATGTCTCGTGAATTCACAAGTAGCAATCAAATTCCTAATTAAATGCATTTTTGCTATTTTAATTGAAAAAGAAATACTGAAAACGCAACTCGTATCTCATGTGTTGACTCACTTAATATTTTGTACAATACTAAAATGAAGCTGTGAATGAGTTAAGACATAAATTAATTAATTAATAACCGTTGTGTTGGTTTTTGCACATGGGAAGTCAAGGTAAACGCATTTTGGGATCTTATTTTATTTATTAATCGCCGCAGCAAACATAATGCCGACTCATATAAAATCATGTCTGAAGGTAGATGGGCATCAACTAATATATCGTAGGTAGTTTTAGATAAAAACACTAATATTAAAAAAGTTATTGATTTTTTAAAAATAACATTAAATTAATAAATTCAACCAATGATAAAAAAAGTTAACATTATTTAATTGGTTACAAAACATTCAATAAAATTTACATTGAAATATGAAAACTACTTATATTGTGAAACAAACATTTTTGACTAAAACTATCTACAATAAAAAAACAGAGGGATTAGACATTAACATTGTATTCGTGTCCTGAATTTTTTCTCAACACATACACAAAATATACTACTTACTATGTTTGAATTACACAGTATCATAATTTCTAAATATGGTCCTTTTTGTTTAATGTTAAATTGCTTCTTCTTTTTTTCTTACATCTAATGTTAAATTGCTTCTTTTTTTTTCTTACATCTAATGTTAAATTGCTTATAACATCAATACTGTATTATAGATGCAGTGGTGGTCGAGGCACCTTTTCGAAAGCAAAAACACACAATCAGTTTTTAACACAAGACATTCGAAACTGAGAGTTACAAAATTAAGGGGAAAAGGTGTTGAGAGGAGTTTCAATATTTCCATATTGGACGACCCACCTAGCTTAATTTGATTAGTTATTAAAATATTTTGTCGGATTTATTTAAGCAGATAACTCGATGGGTTCCATTATATGGACCAAACATTCGTTGTGTTAATTCATGGCCTACGTAATATACTTTACAAAGCCCAACGTCAAACGTTCTTCTCCCAATACACTGTCGTTGTGGGTTTTCTTGGTAAAATACTTGTGTTGGCCTCCCTGCATTTGTATGTCTTTTCTAACTGAACATAATTTTAATTGTTTATAAAACTTTTGTTTTTTTTCTCTCTTTCTTGTTTATTTACATAGACGCCTCCTTTTTCAAGAGTTCTGCAAGTTTTCGTTAATGATTTCCGCACGATAACTACTCCCATGGAACAATATTTATCGAATTATAAATTGAGTTTCACGTATTCTTTCCAAATCATAAATATCCCCAATATAGCACAATACAAGACAATCACACAATATAACAAAAATAACACGAACAAATGAAAACTAAGAATACGTATTTTAATAATTATAATAAAGTTAAAATCCCAACAAGATTACAAAAATATAACTAAAGGTCATTACTCATTACACACAATCAGTTTCGGTCAAAACCTGAAGCATTGTCTGCATAACTTTCACTTTCCTTTCCAAAGCCAAAATATAATCCGCCGTTTGTCTAAAGAGTCCATCCAAACCTTCTGAAGATGATTTAGTGTTGGGAACAAGCTCTTTCAGCGTCTTGACTCGTCTTTGAATGGCGCGAGACTGTCTTCTTGTAGCTCCCAGACTCTTCTTTGGTCGGATCATGATCTTCTTCACAAGTGCCCTTCGATCTCTTTGTCTTCTCATCAATACCCATATTGATTCCTTTCTTTGTCCTTCTAGTGTTGCTCCTCCCATTATTTAAACGAGGAAAGTATGTTTTCCTCGGGTTAATGTGTTGAAAGAATGTTGTATAGACAAGTGATAAAGAACTCTATTAAGATGATATAATATGATGAGATGGCCTTAGTTTATATAGACATAGATATAGCTTAAAATGGAGATGACAGCTATCTGAGAAGGTTCTCTTTTCTTATCCCAAAAGAATTGGATGATATTTGGACAAGTGTCCACAAGGGTGTTTTAATATTTTTTTTAAATGATGTACGTACTTATTGATGGATAATTAGGGTTTAGCGTAGATTAGAGGATATGTCACCAAAATACAACTCGATGCACATGCACTCACATGATTCTCATCATCACCCAGCTCTTCTACATGTTTGAAACACCAACTTTCTTTCCATTCACATCACCATAAACAATTAAACACCCCTGTCTTATTCCTTTTTTATAAATTTATTTAATTATCTTTGGGGCCAATTAGTTAGAGTTTACCAAAGTCGGCGGATCAACGATAATTATGTAGTTAAATTATCTTTATGCTTTATTCTTTGTATCTTAAATACTTATCTAATTTGCAGTCAATAATGTATTAAGAAGGTGGTAGGTGAAATAGATAAGTTGAAAGATAGAAAGAAAAGATATAGTATGATTTTTGTGTATGTATATTAATTCTCCCCCGAGTTTAAGAAAATTGGAACAAATATATAGAAACATATGCATCAATATTTTGATTTTGCCAGAGTGCATTTAATTTGAACAAATCTCCATTTCGATAGTTATGATAAATGTGACTAATTGGTTGTCACAATGCTTTTGCCTTTGTTTGAGTCCCTTGTGTCGCATTATTTCCAGCTGATATGAGCCGGCGCAACTAATACTAATGAACAAATAAAGAGTAAACTACAATGATCACATGCAGTCCCGAGTAGTTTTTCTTAGGTGTTTTATTATTTTAGACAAAGTAGATAACGATGTTGTGGGGATTGGGATAAGGTTTTAATTCTAAAAGACATAAGAACATGCGGACATCTTCAATGTTCCTTTGAATTTGTGGAATTCATTTTTAGGTTTTTTTTATTTTTATGAGTGGATTTGATTGAAGCATCTTAAAGATTATGTTCTTTTTGCTCGGCATGCATGTGTTTGTGTGTGTTTTTCTATCAAGGATTCGTGGAGCTATGTGGATCAGAGACTATTAAATATTCAATGTATCTTAATCGCCGTCAAACACGAAACAATGTACTTAACAATTCTCGTAGACATATATGTAGTACGTCTTAGAATAAATTATATTAATAAGCATATGATTGAGAAGTGTATGCATGCATGCATGTGTAGTTTATGATGGGTTGAAAGGGTAACGTGAAAAGTACCTAACTAATTAAGGTAGGTTTACATATATATAATATGAAGTAGCCATGATATGGAAAGTTTAATGGTCGAAATTGATCGCTTGTGAGCACGTTGTGTGTATACAGAGCTCAACGTGCATGCACATGTTCTCATATATCCTTCCTATTCGTCTAGGCCACCCAAAGTATTTTAAATTTTCATTTGGAAAATAGTGTCATCGAAATGAAGATTCTAAAACAGTAGAGAATGATACCGATCTAGTCTATGTTGAGTGAGTGTTATGTTTTCCAATTTATTGTCTGCAAATTACGATCTAGAAAATGATTCATACAAGTTTGAGAAGAAGAAAAAAAGTCATCCGATTAAAAATAAGGGATTTGTTTTCTTTTGATACCATAGTTGAATTTGAATGAAAGTATTTCATATGGTGGGCCAAACGTGAAATTACATTTGGGTTTAAGGCCCATAAATAAGAGTGAGCTCTGATCGAGGGAGAGTAGAGCAGTTAAAAAATAAAACTTGAGTGCCTCTCGCCGAGTCAGAGGGTTATTCTTAAACACATTAGCTCCGAACGCGGTCGTTTCGGAGTCAGTAAATCATTTAACCGAACTCACAGGTCCAGTAAAAGTAAGGGACTAACTCTTCTCTCTCTCAACCGGCGCCGGAGAGATTTTCCGATTAAACAATCTGAGAGTCAATAAGGGGTTAGTAGATGGAGAGACGTGTCACAAACGCCTTCCCTGGTCCACCACCACCACTACAAGCTCCGTACTATCATAACAACAACAACTACAACCCTCATCAGATTCATCCGGCGCACCACCATGTCTCCGCCGTCGGATTCCACCAATACCCACAAAACGACAACAGAGATCAGCGTTTCAATCAGCCCCAGTTTGACAATCATTACCAACACAATATGATCGTTGACGCTCCTCCACCAAGTAGTGGGTTTAGTCCTTGCGGCGGCGCCAGCTTAAGGAAGAGACGCTCTCTATCCTCTACCCCAGGTTCTCTCTTCTTTTTTTGTTTCTCTGCTTCATACAGACGCAAAAGGTGTAAACTTTGGTCACCATTAAGAAGTTAGCTTTCTTTTTATCTTCTGGTTTTGAGTATCTGATGTGATGTTGTGCACTCTTGTGTTCAGATCCTAGTGCTGATGGTGGTATTGCCAAGTTATATGTTGCGCCTGTCCCTAAGACAGCAACTGAAGACGATGTGAGTTTCTTGTCTTTTCTATTATAAAGATTGTTTTTATTCACATTCTGTGTCTCACAGTATATGTGTTCTAATTATCAGGTCCGTCTGGTGTTTGAAAAATATGGTAATGTCAGCGAGATCATTCTACCTAAGGATAAGATGAGCGGTGAACGAGCAGGTGACTTTGCATTTACGTCTTCTTCTTCCATGTTCTTGCTTCTCAGTTTGCTTAATAACAATCCTATCCTTTTGCAGCTTACTGTTTTGTTAAGTACAGAAGTTAGAAGAGGGTAGTGCCGCTATTGCTTCTTTAACTGATCACTTTACCTTTCCTGGGGTGTGTCTCTTTTGCTTCATTTCTAAACGTGTCTTCACTGATGTTGAGTATTCTTTTCAAAGTCTTACTTGTTGTTTCATTACTTCAGGAAATTTCTCCAGTCAAGGTGAGATATGCCGACGCAGAACGTGAACGGATTGGTAAGACTACTCTTTCATGAGTTCCTGATTACCAAAGATGCTCTCTTCTTTTTCTCATTTGTCTCATCTGGACTTTAGGTTTTTCAACTGTGCAACTTCCAGATAAACTATATGTTAGATGCCTCAACAAACAAACGACAAGATTGGAAGTCCATGAGGTATGGTTTGAGTCCTATATCGTTTTCATTTTCACTTTATCTGAATTCTTTTGTCACTGACACTTGACAGAACTGTGTGCAAAATTTTGTTTTTTTCTCCAGTTATAGTGTTATACTTTTATATATCTTCCATGGCTTCATTTAAATGTGAATAAATTTCTCAGGTATTTTCTAGGTTCGGAATCGTTGAAGATATCTATATGGCAGTTGATGATATGAAAATTAGCCGTGGTAATAACTCCATTTCCCTTTCATATTTTGGTGCTTTACTCCGAAATCATGCCTCTTTCTTCTTAGTTTGAACTGTTCAGATGCTGTAGTTTCTCCTCCAGTAGATTTTGAATACTTCATGTGCTCAAGCCTCTGTCTTAATGTGATGTTCTAGATTGTAACTAATATCTTTGCTATATACAGGGTTTGCATTTGTTCAGTTTTCTCGTAGGGAGATGGCACTAGAGGCAATCAAGGCTTTAAATGGACTCTTTACCATGCGGGTAGGGTTTTGCTGACCTTAAATTGTTGTATCTCTCAGTACGTTCATCTTGGCGTCCACTGGTTGGTGACTTTGTTTATTTATGTCTTCCTCTCAGGGTTCTGATCAGCCTCTGATTGTTAGATTTGCTGATCCTAAGAAACCCCGTCTAGGAGAACCAAGGTTCTACTGTTCGCTATTTTCTTTTTCTACATCATTTATTTGAGGATTTGCCTAATTTTCTAATCAGTTGCAAACTCATCTTCTTGGTTCTTACACTTGAACCTTATCCTCATCACTTATGGTTTTGTCACTTAGTTATAGTACTTGGAGGATTTACTTCCAAGACCTTTTTATGAAACTGAATCCTAATAGCTGATATATATTATATAGATCTTCATCTCAACATATTAGGATTGTTATGTGTTTTCAGGTCTAACTTTAACGCACCACCTGCAATGCAACAATTCGACACAAATTGGCATTCACAACCATATCCTCAGTGGGGAAACAAAGAACCTGCAGCCCCTAGAGTCGTCCAGCATCATGATTTCGCTTCACAGCCAAATCATTTCCAGCAGCAAAATGGCCAAGCAGTATCCGAGGTTCAAAAGCCGCTGCATCAAAATATTCCACCTCAAGATTTTGAGAAGCATCAGAGATCTGAGACTGCTAGCGTGGAGGTAACTCCTTTTGTAGTATGATCTGCTAATGTAGAAAATGGATCTTAAGCTCTGGACCACTAGTTTGTGTAGGCAGTTTAGGTTTCATAGTTCTCGTATATACATCTGTCTAATCTCATATCTTTCTTTTTTTTGTAGACTAGAGGTGATGGTCAGAAGATTTCTAGCCATTCAAATGCATTCCCTGAAGACCAATGTACAGTGAGTTCTGAGTGTGACTGGAGTGAACACACTTGTCCTGATGGAAACAAGTATTACTTCCATTGTATCACTGGGGAAAGCACGGTAATGTTTTTCCCTCTGTCTCCACTTTAAATCTATGTCTAGGGTGACTGAATGTATGGATGCACACCACCCAGTGGGAGAAACCGGAGGAGTACTCCATGTTCGAGAGATGGTTTGAAGAGCAAACAAGGCTACTACAAGATAAAAAAGTGTATCTCCCCCGTTAAACAACCAGAGCCAAGGGGAAGTCGTCGAAAACAGCGAGCAAGTTCAGTCTGATCTACTGCAACAGACTACTAAACTTCAACAACCATCCTTAACCACAGCGGTTAGAAATTTAATTTCTAGCATCTTCTTACAAGAAGAGTGAACTCCAGCAGCTTTTCATGTGATGTGTGTGATTTCAGGATCAGGAAAACAAGAAAGTATGTCCGGTAACAAGAGTGGCTGTTGAAACAACCTGTTCATAAAAATGTGTATCAGGTAATTAAACAGTTGATTGTCTTGATTAAAAGGAAGCTCTCTCGAGATCGAATCATCTCTATTTGCATTCCTCTGTTTCAGTGCAGGAGAGGTCGCTAAACAAGTATCTTGAAAAAGGTACAAGTAGAAGGGAGTTAAGGTAAAAGAAGAAGTTAGCTTCTTCACGAATCATATCAGTTGGTACATAGCCATGTCATTGCGTTCGTGGGACTTGAGAGTCTTGTTGTGTCTAATAGGAAATGCGTGGTGAAAGTAACTTTTGAGTCTTGTAAAAAAAAAAAAAAAAAAACCATTGAGTCACACTCACGGATGCGCCATGAAGCAAGCGTTGAGGAGATTCGTGTTTTGGTTAGAAACCTAAGGTTTGTGGTTATAGACTGGTAGCAAGACTCTCTCTAGTGATGTCTTTTGAAACAAAGCTTTGATGGTCATTAAAAATAATAAAACTATACAAAGTCCACCAGATCTCTTTCTTTGGGTCAACCATTTTACTGATTTTACATAATGTTTTTAACTAATTATTTATGTTTAGCAACTTGTAGTGGTTGGAATTTCTAAATCTTGTCTAAACTGAACTTAATTCTAACTGAGTTTTATTTGGTAAATAAAACGTTTATAATTTCACCTGATCAAAACCAAAATCTAAACAGAAATCAACTTAAACATTACATACTTTAGTTAAAAAAAATAAAATTAAGTTACAATGAAAACAGAGTCATCAATTTGAAAAGCAGGTGCCTCTCTAAACGAAACAGAGGGTATCGTGAATCAATCATCGTCCCTCTCTTTAAACGCAAAAGACTGTGCGGACACAACAGAGTTCACAACGTTGTAACTGACGAAGAAGAGAAGACAGAGAAGGTAAAGTCGTTTCCTTACTTACTTACTCCGAGTGTTCACTTTCCTCCTCAGATGTCGATTTACATCTAATCTGGTTTGCTTGAAGAATTCTTTGAGATTGATCTTCCGATTGCTCGTCGTGTCTGAGATTTATGGATCCCCATAGATTTGTGTATATGTTAGAAGCTAACAGCTTTTTTGGAATATCTGATTATGATTTGTCTTGTTCAGGCTTTTGGGATCTAAAAGCAAAGTTATAGGGATGGCGAAGATCAAGCCACAAGCTTTATTGCAGCAAAGCAAGAAGAAGAAAGGACCTTCTCCTATAAGCATTACCAACATCATCATTTACACCTTGGCTCTTCTACTGGTCGTCTTCGTCCTCTTCTCTGCTTACAAACGCTGGACCCTGAGGTTCCTCTCTCCCTCTCTCTATGAAACAGTGTCTGATTCTATCATCCCATATAGTAGGACTAGTTGAACAAGTTTAGGAAAGTATACTACTCTATCTGTGTTTAATTTCTTGGTGTCTTAAGATGTGAATTAAAAGAGGAGTATTTTCGGCTTACAGATCTGAGATCCCAACAACGCACAATGGTAGATCAGTTCTTGAGGTATTATTATTATTCTCTCTACGCCTTCCCTACTCTGTTTGGTCCGTGGCAAAGGTTATTCCTTTGTGTGTTGACCATGTTAAATGATTGTACTGTGTAGGATGCTGCCTTCCCGGGAATGAAGACTACCAATGTCCCACGCTTTGCTGTGAGTCTCTTATCCCACAATAACATATGGTTTGTTTAGTTTAAAGTTTTTTTTTCCTTTTTTGTGAGCTTCTGTTTATCTCTCTTTCTGTTGATCTCTAGACCTTAGATACGGGCAAAGGTTCTGTGACCATTGAACTGTTTATGGAGACTGCTCCCAATGTTGTTGCCCAGTTCATCCAGTTATGGTAAGCCAACACCTTTTTCTAGTCCAAAACATATTTGCCTTTTTTTTTTTAAAAAAAAAAAACACACAATTCCTTATAGCATTATTTGTATCATTGGTATGGCGCAGTCAAGATGGGTATTTCAAAGGTTTCTTATTCCGTAAAGTTGTAAAGCATTCTGTGATTCAAGCTGGCGACTCTGCTGAGTTCGATTCTATCAAAGATTGGGCACTCCAAAGGAAGAATCTTGATACCAGGTTGGCTGGTACTACTAGCAAATCAAGTATGTTAACTCGCTCTCTATCTATATATATATGTCTTCTTGATGCAGTTTAAAACAAGAAGAATTCATGGTGGCAACTCCCAAAGCTAAAAACGAGCAAGGAGGATTCGAGTTTGTCATTGTATCTGGTCAGACCACAGATCTGAACGAGAAACTGACAGTGTTCGGTCGAGTTGCAAAGGGACAAGACGTGGTACAGGAGATCCAGGAGGTTGAGACAGATGAACAATATCAACCAAAAGCACCAATTGAGATCATGTCCGTCACTTTGCTTCAAGACATGTGAAAGAAAGCTTCTTTGTATTAAAACAAAGAAAAAAAAAAAACTCAAGTGTAGTTTTCATGTGATTGCTCTGTATTTTGAACCCTTCTCATCACCACCTTATTTTGCATTTTCATTGTCTCTTTGCTGGTAAGCAAGGCATTGTGACATTTAGAAGAAATTCGAGAGCTGAATTAAGTAGGATATAACTAATATTTGAAAGACAAGAGTGTAAAAAAATTTGCAAGGATTACTAGCTAGATGTTAAATAAAAGACAAGAATACTATTATACTGAAAGACTTAAAAATCTCAACATTTACCTTGTTCAAGTAGGTTACTATATCTCTAGGTGAAAATGCCTTTTTTTGTGAGGTAGGTTTTAGTATTCAGCTTAGGTTTTACCAAAATAAGATGATGAGAGACTTTAGTTTCTAGCATCAGCAAAGAAGTAAAAGCTTTTGTAACTCATCAAGACAGAATCTATTGGTTCTTGTAAGACTTATAAATATCAAAACAAAATAGCCCTGGATAAAAGAAAAAAAAGCGAATTGTAACTAGTAAGCCTTGCATAATCTTATTTTGTAACATTTTTTGTAATGTTTTCGATCAATCATTTTTTTTAACTTTCATTTTATAATATGTAGCATTTCTAGTTGCATGAGTATGAATGAAGGCAAGCTCTCTCTTCTTTTAGAGAGAGAATGTTCTCTCTTCTTCTTTCCTCTTAACACATCTCGATCTTTAAGAGGAAAGATGAAGCTTTATTTTTCTTTTGTTTTTTGTTGTAATATATTCGATCTTTGATCGACTTCTATTTCCGCTCTGTCGGATTTGATTTTTGTTTGGCGATTTTGTTGTGCTTTCAGTCTTAATTCGAAACTGATTATCAAGTTTATTTTTGCTTCCTTCAATTAAGACTGATTTAATAAACATCCGAACTACTCTTGTTCGGATTTTGGTGATAGCTCTTCGTGACTCTTGTAGATACCGGTCTTCCCCTTCTCAATCGGTGTCAGATGTGTTTGAAGGAGGTAACGTCGCACCCGTTTAGACCATCAGTCCTTAGAGGGGCGGCATCAAGATCTCTGGGTTGATTTCGCCGGAGACGCGGAAGTGTTCTTCTTGACCTTTTGATGACGATTAAAAGTAAGGAAAAAAGGCGATCGAGAAGAAGCTATCAAAGGTGGTACCGGAGCTGAGGCGTCATATCTTCAGAGCATGGCTGTCACGTGCACGTGTGAATGTATGTCAAGCGAAAGCTAACATATACACATACCAGGCGTGCATTTTGTTAACATGCGCAGCGGAAGGTGTAAATAAGTCGAGTAAGAAGAATCTGAGTCGGCTCAGCGAGTCAGTAGCTGTACAAAAAAGAAAGGGATCTTTGGATTTTTTTTTTTTTTTTTTTTCCATTTGTGAGGGAGAGGGGAGAGAGGGGGTTGGTGTTGAAATATCAAAAGAAAACCAAAATGGTTTTGAAGGATGAGCAGCACCACCACCTTATTATTATTACCCTCAATTCATCTTCTTCTTCTTCTTCTTCATCTTCTGCTGCTGCTGTCTTGAGTCTTATCCTAAACCCTAAGGGGGGATTGATTTTTAATTAGATTGTTTAGGTTTGATTTCGATTCGTCTAAGGTTGTGTATCAGCAGCAACCCGGGTTTAGGAATGTTTCAGTTCATTTGCTTTGATTGCATTTTCATTTCATTTCATTAACTGTTCCTTGTTATTCTGCTCTTGTGTGTTGCTTGTCAGCAGGTTCATCACTTTAAGCCATCTCTCTTAAGAGTGTCATGGAAGATATTGGTGGTGCCCATTTTAATTGTACGGTCAGGAAGAAACGTAGCCTTACTTGTCCCCCTGAGGGATCCACTCTTTTTATCACCTTCGCTTTTGATCCTGAGAGGAAAGAGTTTAGTCTTACCCACTGTATCTCCAGGCCTGAATCTCAAAGAGGAAACCATGATTCTCTGCGGAGAGATAACACTAGCCCCCTATCATTAGTGTAATGGCACCATCAACGCAACGGGAACGGGAGCTCATTTCGGTGATACCAAGAAAAGAGACTGATCGGTGCTGTCACTCGCCTTCTTCTACTTTTATCTCAATGATTGAGAATTTATATTATCACACTGAGTATCTCTTTTGGTAATTGCTACCTAGGCAACAACCCTAAAAAGAGCCTTGTATTTTACCCCAAAAATGACACCCTATGCACAAGGATGATACAGTCTTAATACATAAGTCTCAGTGCATGCGAGACATTCATTGACATGTTAATGCTTTCGGTTTTATTTAGTATTTTTACTAGTTAAACTTGGTTCAAGCTAGTAAATGATTAGATTGTCTCTTAATTTGTGTGATAACCTTTTAGATACCATAGACTCATCATATATATTTTGACATTCAATGGCAGGGAAGCTCAGATGATTGTCATTCCCCTCTAGATAAGATGGCTGACCTCGAGGGAGACACTTGGAACGCTGAGATAGACGTATCTATGATGGGGAGGAGAAAGCAAGTGGCTCCAAGTTGCTCGGTTCGCAAGAGCAAAAGAGTCCCCAAGAAGAAAGTTTTCGATAGCGATGATGACGAGATCCAATTTTTGGATAAACTCAAGTACAAGAGTGTCTCTTTGTTCAATGAAGAGTCCGAGTCCGGGAGGAGGCAGTTAAAGCCATCTGGGATTACAAATGGGGATATTTCTGGTAAGAAGAAAACTACATTCAAAAAGGCTTCCCAAGACATGGATTATGCTGAGGGACTTGAACCAGTACCTGATGAAAAAGAGACTGGTAAGAGGGAATCAACTTTGACGAGTCGCCAACGAGCCCTTGCTTCTGCATCTGGCAAATCAAGCGCAATTGATTTTCCAGATGGATTACCTCCTACTACATCAAGAAGTATACTTCTTTCTTCTTTTGCTTCAGATTCATAAGTAATATATATCTTTTGCAATAAAGGTTGGTAACGTGTTGTGCTAAATTCTGTTGAGAAAATAGGGAAAAAGGAGAATATTTCAGAAATGGAGCAGCAACTGAAGAAGGCAGAAGCTGCTCAAAGGCAAAAAGTTCAGGTTGAGAAGGCTGCAAGGGACTCTGAGGTTTGGTGTTTACTCTCTTTCTCTATCTATCGTGATTAAATTATATATTGACAAATCCATTGTGAGTGATGATTTTGTGTGTCTACAGGCAGAGGCCATTAGAAAAATTCTAGGACAAGATTCGAGCAGGAAGAAGCGTGAAGACAAAAACAAGAAACGGCTTGATGGATTGGCTCAGGTATTGGGAAATGATCACTAGATACCACCTTTTACTATTGATGCTTTTATTTCTGAGATGCTGAAAATTTGGGTCATATGAGTTGATGAATTGATAACAAGAGAAAGCTGCACACGAGGCAAGGGCCTCGACAAGCTACATCAGAACAATAATGGGTCCTAATGGAACCACGGTCTCATTTCCCATTGACAAAGTGCCTAGCCTGTTTGATCCCAAACCATCCGGGTATGTTGTACTGTTTCGCTTTTGTCCTGTAACGTTTCATAGTATAGAAAGAGGAACTCACGAGTTATATAACCTTGGTGATACGCATTCTGGTGTATCTGCAGTTATCCTCCTCCGCGAGAAAATTGTGCGGGGCCAGCATGCACCAATCCTTACAAGTATCGTGATTCAAAGACTAAGCTTCCTCTCTGCAGCCTCAAATGCTACAAGGCCGTCCAGGAGCAGCATCAGACCGGACCGGTTTAGATATTGATTGATATTTTTTGATAAGGACAAGAACTTAGCTTCCTGATTTTATAGTTACAGAAAGACATTGTTTAGTTTTATTTGTTACTTTGCTTCTTCAGACTTGTCTGATCAGAGCTCATTTTCTTTTATTACAAGACGAGATCGTGATCGTTCATTGGCTTTTACCAAACGATCACATCAAAGCTGTTCATATATACAATTCTGCAACGGCTATCTCAGTATCGTTATTTGTTTAATAATAAAAATACATATAGAAGACGTGATGCAGAATGCTCTCTATTATTGGAATAGAGGAGAGAGCTTCATGGAGACGCAGTACGTCGTCGTTTCTTAGCTGTGTTTGCCGCTGCGCTTGTTTCTTCTCATCGCTCTTGTATTTGTTTAAATAATGGGAAAGTAATCTCTTATTATGCTAATGTATCTATGTATTTTATAATATCTTTAATATGAATGATTCGTTTTCATCAAACCTAACTTGAAACTGCAGACATGGCACCCACTCCTTGATCTTTTCCTTCAGACACAAACCTCTAATATCTTTATAATATGAATCTGTTGCCATTTGTTAACTTGTCAACCTTCCTTCAGTTTAGATTTAAAATGAGTATCGCCGGCGGTGGAAAGTGGCTGAGAGAGGCAGAGCAGATGGTGGTTAAGCCTTTCCGGCTAGTAACGATAACTCTCCTCAGCCTCCTCCTTCCTCTCTCTTTCCTTCTTCTTAGCCGTCTCTCTTCAGCTTCCTTCCTCTTCTCCCTGCTCAAATCTTCTCCGCCAACGGATTCATCTTTCTTCTCCTCTGTCTTTCATTACACCAATCCAGCTATCATATACGCGGTCATCTCGACAATAAGCGTTTACACTCTAGTTCTTGGTCTAACCACCAAGATCACAGCTACAGATCCCAACCATTCGATTCCTTTCTATCCACATGTCAGCATGGCGTGGCTAACGCTTTTCCTTGTTCAAGTCTCCGTCGGTCTAGGCCTCCAAGGAACGAGTCCTGATGGTTTAATCAACGGAAGCGAACGTAACTTCTTGAGCAGGCTTGTGTTTTTCTTTGGTCTTCACGAGGTAATGCTTCTGTGGTGTAGGGTGATCGTTAGACCTGTGGTGGACAGCACGTTGATCCGAGGAGACGCTGGTCAGAACAAGAGCGAAGAGACGGTGGTGGAGAGAGTGGCATTGGCCGTCAGCTGTGGGACGTTGTGGTGGTGGAAGCTTCGGGACGAGGTAGAGGCTTTGGTTGGTGTGGCAGAGGCTAAAAGAGCATTGTTGTTGTTATTACCAATAGATGGTAACGTCAACGTTGGTTTAGGTGTGGGGACGGTTGATTTTGTGAATTGGTGGTTATACTATATGGTCGTGACGATTGGTATGGTAAGGATCGTTAAAGGGTGTTTAGGTTTTGGAATGGTCTTGCTTTTCGAACAAGTTAGTAGAAGAGACCCACGTGAACTATCTACTGTTGCTCCTGTTTCTACAGCTTCTTCTGTTCATTATGACGATGAAGGTGACACTAAAGTGTAAGTTGAATGCGTTTTTTTTTGTTCTACACCTTATACAAAGGTTCAAGTTGATATTTGTAATGTGAGAGATGTTAAACATCTCCTAATGAATGTTTACCTAATAATACTAGAGATTAAAATGAAATTTGATAAAGACGGGCTTTACATCACATTTCAATAGAATCACAAAAAAGTCTTAAAACACAGCTTCTACAAGTATGTGTCTCTTCTTAGAACCAAACCCAACAATGTGGTTTAGATAAACCTTTCCTTCCTTCACAGTAGCTGATGAGACTAACCGATGAACCATACCGGTGTTGAACCATCCTGTCACTGAAGCCGTCCGCCACCCGTCTGAGCTCTCCACCATTTTCGCAGAAGGGCTACCTGAAAACACAACAAATAGTTTTAAGAAAAAACTATAATCAAAATGCAATTGCTAGACATAAAAAACAGAACTTAAAAGACAACCTGCGACAACAATCTTGGTCGGAGACAACAACTCAAGCCCATCACCAAACCTCAATGTCCCACCAGTAACTTCAATGACAGTGACCTTACTACCATCAGCAGTGAGGTCAATTTTGTATAAGAAGCCGGAGAAAGTGTGGATGACGATAAGGAAACCATCAGGGTGATAAACAATGCCGTTAAGAGCGACCAGGTTATTGTACCATCCGGGGGGAGTGAAGAGAGGGCTTTCAATGGTTGACACAAGCTGTCCATTGACATCAACTTTCCAGATTTTACTGCCTTTTGCATCGGTAACGTATGCATTGCCATGTGCATCAATAGCTACATCGTCTGCAAATGATTTCTCTTTACCTACATTTTGCATCAAAAACATTATTACTAACAAAACAAGAAACACAGAGAGAGAGAGAGAGCTATAGGCAGAGAAACTTAGAAAAGCTTACTATGGCCGCTAAGCTCAGCTAGGAAGATACGACGCCATGAAGACAGGTCATAGGCAGCTAAAGCGCTATAACGGTTTCCAAGCAAATCGGCAACAGCGACGAGGAGACGGTTCCTTTCGTGGTCGATAGCGATTCCGAGAGAAGCGTTTCCGGCGAGGTCAATGTCATTAACTACAGTGACCTCATTAGGAACGTGGTTTTCACCGTCTATAGGAACAACCTCTCCGATTCCGCCTCCGTCCATGAAGGAGACGAGGAATCTCCGACCAACATGGTCCCATTTAGCGCACTCACGGAAGAAACCTGAGCTGTGGTAAGAGAAGACGTGCGTCGAAGGAGCGGCTCTCTCTAGACAAATGAGGTAAGCTATGGGAATGGCGGAGATAACGAGGAAGAGAGAGACGAAGAAACGGCCGGGGAAAAACGACGGCGACATTTTGAAAAGAAAAATAAAGTGAAGAGACAGTTAGTGATTGGGTACGAAGAAGAACAAAGACTTTAAAGTAACAGTAGTGTGGAACATAAAAGTTGGTAACCCAACACGTTCGATTAAGACAACTCCAAATGTGGGGCCGGCTAATTTGGTGGCCCGTTTAATGTAATAATGGGCCCGTAAAGTGTATCTAGAATTCAATACTAATAATCATCATCCTCGGACTGTTTCTCTTCAATTTAATGCATTACCTTTTTAGGAATGTTGTTGTTGTATTAAAAGGCTGCAAATTTCCCAATTGGTGATATTAGATATGACTACAAAAAAATTAAAAGATGTTGTGGTTATTAAATAAAACTCTTGTTGATAACAAATGGGCCGGGCTTAAATGTGAGCTCAATGAGTCAGTGGGAGAATCCATTACAGTAGTCATCAAGTAGTGTCCGTACCTACCTGACGAATCCTCTTTCATTTGTTCCCGTTGTCTTCCTCCTCCGCACACCGACTTGGTAAATAAATCTATCTATCTCTGTGTAAGCATTTCTGATTTTATGCAGATTCTTCTTCTTCCAGATATGTACTGATGAGCTTTTTTAATTTAGCTCGATTCCTCGTCGGTTGTCTAATGAATCTTGGTTAGCTTAATCGGGTTTTTAATAATGCTTCAATGAAAGTTTTATCATTTTCGAATCGAGGGATACTTTTATGATTAGAGGATGCAGATGTGGACAATGTCATTGATATTGAATCAAAATCTTTGATCCCCTGATTATTATGTATATAATATATAGAGTTTATACGTCCATCTGTTTTGATAAAGAAGAGAGTCAGTCTCTGTCTTATATATGAATTGACTGTGCATTACATTTCTAGTTTTTTTTTTTTTTTTTTTGTGAACATTGTATGTTCTCTTCATATCATGTTTGATCGTTGGATGGGGTTATACTATGTTTGTATATGTAGTTCCCAGTAGCATTAATACGTTGAGAACAAAACTGATCTGCGATAGTGTTTGATCCCCAGAAGATCCGCTTTGTATATAGATACTACTACTAGTTGGTTCTGAATTACATTTCTTGCATTGGTCTAGTGAAGATTGTAGAGACTACTACTGATTCATGTTTGGTATTTTTGGGGTTGTGCTGTATCAGTTTGAGAAAGAAAAAAAAGAATAGATGGCAGGACACAGGGTTGCACATGCCACACTCAAGGGGCCTAGTGTTGTGAAGGAGCTAATCATCGGTATGGCACTCGGTTTAGGTGCTGGTGGTCTTTGGAAGATGCACCACTGGAACGAACAGAGGAAAACCAGAGCTTTCTATGATTTGCTTGAGAGAGGTGAAATCAGTGTTATTGCCGCTGAAGACTAATCAAAGCTGCTCAAAAACTGATTCTTCAATACCCATGGATACTTGCTTTCGTGAGAAAATAATCATAAACAGACTCAAATGTGATGGTTGATTCAGACATAATCACTCCTGTTTTGTTTTGTATTCTTGTCTCAGAAATTGTAAAAGGTGAATATTGTGGAACCTTATTCATGGAAAGTGTTTCCAACTTTGTGATTTTGAAGTATCCAACACCTTTTTGTACGCATTATTATGAATACCAATGTTCTATGAAAAAAAATAGTTGGTGTTGCATTGCTTCTGCAAGTGCATTCGAATGCTGTATCTGTCTTTGGTTGACAAACCTGGCACAGAGACATCTGAAAAAAAAAGGCATAACCATTCAACAAACTTAGTCAGCTAATCGTAAAATCTTGTGGTTTTGTTTTCTGATTGGGAAGGGTGAGAGACATTCTTACCAGAGAAGTGATCTCCTAATCATGGAGTGATCTTCATGGTCATCAAACTCCGGATTACCACCTCCTGTGGCCGTCCCTACTTTGTCTGCAGAGTCTGATTCTTCTTTGGACTGGTCTGGACTTGTGTCTGCATCTGATGTGTTTGGAACACAGTATTTTTGTAGCCAGCGGTCAGTTTCCCAGAGCACGTGCATAATGCTTTCCCGTGCTGAGTACCCATGGCTCTCGTGAGGAAGAATCACAAGGCGGCAAAGAGCTCCGTGGCCTTTAAGTGCGTTGAAGAATCTATCCGACTGTTATACAAAGCATACGAAATAAAAAATAGTTAGAGAGAACCAATTCAAAATGTTGTATGGAATCTCAATACTTTCCGGTGATTTCTGTTGAGGTTATAACCTGCATTGTTAGAGTTCCTGGGTTATTGTCTTCTTCACCATGAATGAGCAAGATTGGCTTCTTGATTTTATTAGCAGACATGAATGGGCTCATCTCGACATAGACGTTAGTTGCTTCCCATAGTGTTCGGTCCTCGTTCTGCAAAGTTTCAGGCATAGTTAAAAGGTTAGCCAGAGATGAGTCAATAGCTATCCGAATGCAGAGAAAGAGACGGAAAGAAAATGGTTATGGTGGCACCTGGAAACCAAAGGGTGTCAGTGTTCTGTTGTAAGCGCCAGATCGAGCTATTCCGCAGGAGAACAAATGAGGAGCATGAGCAAGGAGATTTGCAGTCATAAAAGCTCCGTACGAGTGTCCCCCAACAGCAATTTTGCTTGGATGGGCCACCTTGAAAAATGAAGGACCGAGAAAATACTTAAGTCTTAACACTTTATGTAGTAAATACAATAGCAAGATGATGGAATCAGGATCAAGTGATGATGCTTACTCCACGCCTGACGACTTCATCTACAGCAGCCTCGGCACTTGCAACCAGCTGCTCTACATACCTAAACATGGTGGTTCACATTAGAACCTGTTAAAGTCAAGCACATCTCGGATCTACAATTTAAGTGTGTTTTTTTTTTGCCAAGGATGTCACTGCCTTTCATTTAATTAATCTTCTTATGCTTGCAGCACACATTGACCAAGAAAATGATAATTGTTTTCAAGTTTTAGCTACCAGCTTGTCAAAAGTAAATATTATAGTACCTATCATTAGCCTCTTCATCACCTTCACCAATTATAGGTATAGTAGGTCCAGATAGTATAGCGAACCTGCACAATGCAGAAGAATCCATAGGGTATAAGCTAACTCTCGATCAACTAGCTCAACGAAATAGATTCCAGGACACTGAGACAGCAAAACAACAGTATATGGCTAAACACGCTCAGAATTGGAAAATGTTTGATACCTTCTAGCAAGCCAAAGAAGGGCAGAAGTAGAGCCAATGCCTGCAAATTCATTTGGAGAGCCACGGACTTGACTAGCAGCATCTTTGCTTTTGAATTCACCAGGATAAGACCAAAACAGACACGGCAGAGGACCTTCCTTTGATGGATCATAACCTGGTGGCAGGTATAGTGTTGCAGTAAGCTGAACCCCATCTTTTCGTTGATACCTGATCATCTCTTTTTGTAACGAAGCCAACTGAGGATAAGGATGAGGAAAGTTTGTAATCTGCTGCACTTTCCTGTCAGGCCAAAGTTGGAGAGAATATTGAGTGTTCTCAGTCTTTGACTCCTTCGATGTCAAAATTTTCAGCTCCTCCATTCTCAAATCCCCTTCTTTCTGGTCAGACATCAAGGCCACTACCGTCTCGAAATACTTTTCCTTGTCGCTCTCCCAGATCCGTTCTTTGTTGCCTGTGTTTCTAGATAAATTTGTATAGAACGTTCACAGTTTGTTACAGCACTATGGCGATAAAACCAATAGAAAAAAGGCCAAGAAAGGTCAAGAAGGGCTTACATGTCAAACAAGTCAAGGAATGGTACATTTCCTTGCGGTGTAGCCCCACTTCCGTTCAGTAAGACATAAGTTCCCTCATCATTTTCCTTCTTTATCTTTGCTATTACATACGTTCCAGCAGCTGTTCTCCTCAGCATGGTTGATCCAGGATCTGAGTACACATCTTCTGATGATCTATCAAACAAGATGCGTGGAGTGACATCTTTAGATCCAGGAGAGATAACCCACGTCCTTGTCCGTCGTGTTTTATACCATGACTCGTAAACCAAAGCTAATGTATCATCACACCAAGAAATGCCTCTGCAGAAATAAAATCGGATCAATGTTGACATAGACTAATTTTTAGAAGAAGATGGCACTGATAATCTACAACGTCTGCCGCGTTTTTAGTAGTTACCCATAGCGAAGATCAAGCTTATGCAAAACTTCTGGTTCTTCTCCGGCCAGTGGTTCCGCAGACTGCATATAAACTATATCACGCGGTGAAACTTCCACTTTGGCATCTCCTCCATCTTGTGTTTCTGCCCTGCATATCTCAAAGAGATGTAACTGGATTATTTCAATATCACATTTTGGAACATGTGAATCACTTTGAATCGCGTATATTTACCAGTAGAGAGTTGACGGCTTGTCTGCTCGCCAATTTATAGAACGCATTCCCTTCCGTACACTATTGGCAACGATGGGAATATCTTCAGCTAGGGGCAAGTCACATAGCTGTCTTACAAACCTGCCATCAGCTGTCCAGACTTCGACCTTCTTTGGAAATCTACCACAAGGTACAATGAAGGAATATGGCCTGTGAAGTGATGAAACTAACAAGTACTTATGGTCTGTCGAAGGGTCTAACGACGTGTATACTGCAGGTGGCCCAACTTCCTTCGCTGAACCGTCCAGAGAAGCCAATACTAGTTGTGATGTGGCATAATAGTCGAACAAATCAGCATCATATTCATCCTTAAGCAAATCCTGGAATGTTCTAACTTGAACAATATTCTTCTTCTCGTTTGAGAGAGTTTTGGGACCAGATGGGACCAAAGGTTTCTTTGGTGGGTCTCCACGAGATGAAGGGATTGTGCTCACCAACAGAGTGGAATTATCAATCCAAACGAAACTCTCGAAGATCGCATTCAGATAAATATCTTGCGACTTAAACAGTGGTCTAGCTTCTCCAGTCTCAACATTAGCAATCCATACTATAGGCTTACTACTATTTCCATTCTCATCGACCCGGATGCTGAAAGCCAGGTGCTTACCATCATTGGACCACGTAACAAAGTTAATCTTACCACCATCCGGAATGCCAGTGATCTCCTTCTCAGGACTCAATGTACCATCAGGCAAAAGTTGATGGATTCCTAAACCAGTGTAGAAAGACATCCTGCTTCTGGTATTGCAATATCCATCAATTCGAACACCCGCAAGCTTCTCCTCAGGTCTAGCTAAATCTGCCAAGGGAGGGAGAGCTCTTCGCTTGAGAAACAAGATCTTGTCCCTATGTGGTGAAAATGACAAAGCCGGGACTGGTGGGGCATCGACAATATCTCTGATCTCAGGTGGAGGAAGACGATATCCAGTGCCTAAAGCCAATTCTACATAGTTCCAAAACAAAAAAAAGCTAGGTAAACACACACACACATCTCTCTCACTGCACAACATCACATTAGCTAACATCGAAGGAATTTGGAAATGCATCATTGTTACAAACAACTATAAGCGATTCGATTTCAATAGAAGGTATATAGTTCATGTTTCATTCCAAATCCTACACAATCGAACAGAATCGGCGGAAATGGAGCAATTACCATCATCTTCAGTTTCCGTAGCGGAGAGTGAGGCTGAGCCATTAGAGCTGCTACCACCGGCGTCTTCTCCAGCTCCGGGAGATACAGATGCGAGGCAGTGAAGCCTAGAAGCAGCACGAGAAGACATGACAGTGGTCAGAGAGTTTCCGGAGAATCTTCGAACTCTAGCGCAACGGAGCGTGGAAAGCTTGGGAGGTAGAAGGAGAGAAGAAGACGGCGGAGATGAATGGCAGAGAGGCGAGAGAGATAAACGATGACAAGCTCTCTGAAACCGCATCATCCTTTTATTTTATTATTTGAAGACTTTTTAAAGTGCGTTGGTTGATGATGATTCCCTTATTCCACGGTTGTAAATATTATCGTATCCAATCAATAATAGTTAACATGAAATATCAGGAAAAATATCTGTAAAGGCGTTTTAAGATACGGTCGAGTGCACAACATCCTTTAGTGAACTTCGCTGCTGATATGGGCCTCATCTATGACCCAACTATCGCTTCTTTTCTTGACTATAGCCCAACAACTCCTCCCATCCCGAATAGATACGTTTCTCACCCGGTGGTTTATCCTTTATAATAATATAATATCTTAAAATTCACGAGGCGCAATAGGATTGGTTGTAAAGTGATAAGAGGAGGATTGTGTTCACATAGCTCAATAATAACAAGAGGCAGTACTTTATCTTCTTCTCTTCTCCTTGCGTCAAAAAAAAAAAAAAATAAATCTCTATTCTATCCTAAGTGAAGTCCTCCAGCGATGACAACCATAGCTGCAACCGGTCTCAACGTCGCAGCTCCACGATCGTTCGTTGGACCGGTGGCTCGTCTATCCGCCCCGGTCCGCTTGAACTACCCCTGGAAATCCAGTTCGCCAAATCGAATGGTTATGTCGGTTAAGGCCAAATCGGATGAAGAGATATCGGAGAAGGTGGTGAAGAGTATTCAGGAAGCTAAGGAGACTTGCGCCGACGATCCAGTGAGCGGCGAGTGTGTGGCGGCATGGGATGAGGTGGAGGAGCTGAGCGCGGCCGCGAGTCACGCTAAAGACAAGAAGAAAGCTAGTGGATCCGATCCTTTGGACGAATATTGCATTGATAACCCTGAGACAGATGAGTGTCGTACTTATGATAACTGAAAACATGTTTTAAAATTTATGTACTGCCCATATCCATCCATCTTTCTTCTTCTTCTTCTCGTGTGCTCGTGTTTGATGCTTGTTATGTAATAATGAATATTTTGATAGTATCAATTACAATAGATATGAGGTTTTCAAAGATCTCTACCTCTGTTTCTTCCATTAGCTTTCAGTTACAAGTTGAACTGGGTGATGTTTTGTGCCATTTGTATTTGTGCGTCTTTTCCCCCATTTTCCGCACTGACGCCCCCTAACGTTAATGGATAACACTTATCGGCTGCTCGTCTACATTGGGCTTTTAAAACACACGGGCCGACATATGAATTTGGCATATCGAACCTGTTTATGACCATCCCTCGGTCCTAACCCTTAAGATTCAGTAACACAATGATTAAGTGAAGCAAATCGTAATTTTAACTAAGCTTAATTTCAAAACCGGAATGTAACAAAAAAAATTGTTAACATATACTATGATCTGTAATCGAATGGAGTCAGAACCTTATACCTTATAAATTATATTTTATACATAAAAAGCTATGAGTGCTTGTGTTCATGGTGTTTGTGTGTATTCGGACGTTTGAATTGATTCACTTATATATTTTTGGCGGTAAGAGAAGAAGAGATTAACGGGAATTGCATTTGTCAGTATCAATCCACCGGTAAAAATCTTATGGGTAAGTAAGTTTAAGAAAACATAAGCAGACATATGGTTTGTCCCGGCCATCACTAAATACGAAAAGCCATTTACACCCTTAAAGTTTCAGGCGGTTTAGGAAGATGCCAGAGGAAGTAAGGGGTATATCTGTCTTCTAACACATACGTAGCCGAGTTTTATTTCTCTCTATTAAAAACCGCATCCTATGCAAATATTACCCAGATAAAATTAACAGCGGTAAAAAAAGGCGTCACTGGTTTTTGCGACCTTCTTCCTTGGTTCGCTCGACCTGGCGATGGAGACGCAGACGATTCGTAGATTCTAATGTTGTTGCTTCTCATCTTCTCTCAGTTTCGCTAATCATTCGCTCTTTGCCCCTCGGGTTTTCGTCCTTTGTCCTCTTCGAATCGAGGCCGAACAAGGAATCGAGATTCATTTCCCTGGTCACTTGTTGAGTGATGGGTAGCTCTAAACCCTAGCTTCTACGAGGTTAGCTCTTATTCCCTTCTCTTTTTTAGCTGGATTTCATTTTTTTTTTTAATGAATGAGGTGTGCTTTTCTATGTGATTCGATCTTTGGGGGGTTTTGATTCCGTTCGAATCGCATTGAGCTTACTGATGAAATAGCTAAAAAGGGGCGTTTTAAGATTGTGTCTCAATGCTATTTGATTCAATTCCTTGATCAAGTGAATGAACTTTTCAGTCGCTGGCTTAGGGGAAGCTCTCGTTAATGCATCGTGTAAGAGTTGATTTTGATAGATGATCATCTCCTCTATGGGAAGAACAGATAACCTTACCTCAGATTCCAATTACAACGAGAACCCTAGTTTGTTTATTTTCACGGAATGTTTCCAATTATAGATCATCTGTATATTCCTTGTCGTCGTTGCTACTCTGAAAATTGACTTGAGTGCATGCTCCAGTTAAGGAGACTATCATTTACTTTGGCATTTAGTTGACAAGTGTGTCTCCTCCACAGGACGAGTTAACATGGATTGGATACACAAATCTACTCCTTGTTTGGACAGTTCCAGTTTAGCAAACGGAGTTCAAGGAAATGTTCCTCTTCAGCGGCAGGAGAGACTTGTTTGCCATTCTTCCCCAGCCGATCTTGATATGGACCTTAGAGAAGTTTATTTCCTTATTTTGCATTTTCTTTCTACCGGCCCCTGCGATCGAACCTTTGGGCACCTCAGAGATGAAATTTTGGAAAAAGGGCTTTTGCCCCGTAGATATCATTCCTTGTGGTCAAGAAGTGGCACTTTCAGTGGCCTTGCTGACGATGATGGCATCTCCCTCCCCTTGAGTTATGACAACTTGGTTGAGAGGTATAGTTTTCTTCTCTCTTTCTTTGTTGAGTTATTATGGAGGAGGCCTTTGCCATACGTTATCGATTTTTTCTGTGTTTGGTCCATACTATATTCGAAGATTCCTCACCTCCCTAATTTGTCCTCCCGTGACTTCTGTCATCATGTTTCTTTTCCGGACAGGTATCCTCATATTGAAAAGGATCACTTGGTGAAGCTACTCAAACAATTAATTTTAAATCCACCTTTTCCTTCACACATGAGAGTCGAAGGAAATACCCCCAATGCTGCTGATGTTCCAACGCTATTGGGATCTGGCTCCTTTTCACTTGTGGATCGTACGTACTAACTCCTATTCATTTACTTTTTTTTTTTGCGTCTGAATTTCAAATGCTTATCCGTGACATTTTAAAAAATCAAAAGCCATGGTACTTTGACAAAATGATGTTTGGAAATCAGAAAATTTCTTTTATTTTTGCATGCTATTCAGTTGATTTTATTCCACCCTCACATTGCTTATAGAATGGATCGATGGCCTTAAGGGCAACATGTCCCTCGTGTCTTTGGATCTGTTTTTTTCTTCTGGTTTTGATAGTCTATCCTAGGTAACATGACTTATATATGAATATGATGCTGAAGTAGCTCATGTAAGAGAGACTAAGTCTCCCGTCAGGGATGTTTTAACTTGGAAAGCCTCTTTTACCTCTCCAGTTCTTACCTTAGGCCATTGATTTTTTAATCATTAATTTTTTTCTCTGAAGATAAAATTATGGAGTCTCAGAAAGCTAGGCATGTTGCTTCATACTTACGCTGGCCGCATATGCATGCCGATCAAGTGCGTGGTCTAAGTCTTAGAGAAATTGGAGGTGGTTTCAGAAAACACCACCGTGCTCCTTCCATTATTTCAGCATGTCATGCTATTGCAAAACCATCAACAATGGTTCAAAAGATGCAAAATATAAAGAAGCTCAGAGGACATCGTAATGCTGTTTACTGCGGTAGGATCTCCATTATAGATCCCTTGTGTTGGATCTCTGGTCTGTGGGAATTCCATGCATACTTTGTTTTGTTACATGTGCAACCTTGAAATTTATACCAATTTGATTATAGTATCTGGAAGTCATAATGCAGTATGTCCATCATAGGAGCATCCTCTGTTGTCACAGAATGTTTTTGTTGGGTAGAACGGTAACACTTTGGCTTTTTTTCCTTCTTAATGCGCAGCTATATTTGATCGTTCTGGAAGATATGTTATCACTGGTTCAGATGACCGGCTTGTCAAAATTTGGTCAATGGAAACTGCGCTTTGCTTGGCTAGCTGCCGCGGGCATGAAGTGAGCTATTGTTTTCCATTTTTTAATGCATGTATTGTTGAGCAGTCTATAAAAATTAGTTCTCGCCTATGTATGTTTCCTGTAGGGTGACATTACAGACTTGGCCGTTAGTTCAAACAACTCGTTGGTAGCATCAGCTTCCAACGATTTTGTGATTCGAGTGGTAAGAATACAATGTTCTAGTCTTTAATGATTACACACAGTTTTTAATTATGATATGGTTGAATTTCTTGACAGTGGAGGTTGCCTGATGGAATGCCAATTTCTGTATTGCGGGGACATACGGGAGCTGTTACTGCAATTGCATTTAGTCCCAGACAGGCGTCGGTTTACCAACTTTTATCGTGAGTTTTGTTCAATATGTTATATTTCAATTAGTACCTTCCGAACTTGTTTTTATCTGTTCAAAACCACCCCTTAATATTTAGGCTGGATATTTCATACTTCTTTGTGCATTGGTAATCAGCTATTTGTGTTTTTTCTTATCTCTGTAGGTCATCAGATGATGGAACCTGTCGGATCTGGGATGCTAGGTACTCTCAATGGCTTCCTCGAATCTATGTTCCAAGTCCGTCGGATAGTGGCACTGGTAAGGATGTGTCACATCATAATATTTTGTTCAGTGTTAAGATCTGTTCGGTTATAAAACTCATTGGAAGTTCCTCTTAGGAAAAAGCAATTTTACATCTTCTAGCGCGGCATCTACAAGCAATGCATCTCAGAGTCTTCAAATACTATGCTGTGCGTACAATGCTAATGGAACCATTTTTGTCACGGGTAGCTCTGACAGCAATGCGAGGGTATGTATTAAACTTTTAACTTTAGTTATCCTATTCAGTTATGTAGAAACTGGGGAGGTGATATTTGGTTTTAGTTTGCTTGTTAGTCTTGATTGTCAGTATTTCCATAATCTTGCAGGTTTGGAGTGCCTCAAAACCTAACTCGGAGGATGCTGAACAGCCGACTCATGAGCTGGATGTTCTACGTGGCCATGAGAATGATGTCAACTATGTGCAATTTAGGTATTTCAGCGAACATTGTGCCTTCATTAGATTATGCATTTTGTTGGTTAGAGAACATGGAAAACAAAAAACTAAAAGTTTTTTTTTATTTAGTGGCTGTGCTGTGGCTCCTAGATCTTCAACAACTGAGACTCTAAAGGAAGATAATTACCCAAAGTTTAAGAATTCCTGGTTTGTTTCTCTTTTTGTGTTGGACTTAGTCATTGCACTATCTTCCTTCTGTTCTTACTTTGGAACTCGTTAAGGTTTAATACGTTTGATTAACTAGGTTTTGTCATGACAACATAGTAACGTGCTCTCGTGATGGTAGTGCAATTATATGGACACCAAGATCACGTAAATTCCATGTAAGTTTCTTCAATCAACCCCGGAGTGTAATGGTGCTTCACAACCTCCTAGATTCTATCATCAGTTTCCACAACCTCCTAGATGTTTATTTTCAGGGGAAATCTGGACGCTGGGTGAAAGGATATCATTTGAAGGTTCCACCTCCTCCACTTCCGCCACAACCTCCTCGAGGAGGGCCACGTCAGAGGTTTCTTCCAACACCACGGGGTGTCAATATGATTATATGGAGCCTGGATAATCGCTTCGTACTTGCCGCTATCATGGGTAAATATTATTTGGGAAATATTGTGATGCATGGATTTTCAGTTTTGATGACTTTCTCCCAATCTCACTTTTTTCCAATCATAGATAGTTAAATATATAACACTTATAAGCGGTGTTTTTTGCCTACCTGTTTGTGTAACGTGAACTTACTACGGTCTTCTGTTTACATTACCTGTCAATGTTTGTTCAGATTGCAGGATTTGTGTTTGGAATGCTGCTGATGGTAGCTTAGTGCATTGTTTAACAGGTCACAGTGAATCGGTAAAAGGACATAAATTTATACTCCTTATCTTGATATCCTAGTTGGGCCAGATGTATGTTGTTTTCATTTAAAATTTGCATGCTTCATTGTAGTTCTTATTTTATGTCGACTTTCTCCCTGATGTCCCCCATATTTTCCATTTTGCATTTATCTTCAATTTTTTCAGTTCAGTCCCAACTTGCTTTGGTAAATACTTATATATGTATATGATCTGTTTCTTCTATGTCCTTTTGGTAGTCCTATGTCTTGGATGTCCACCCTTTCAATCCTCGGATTGCTATGAGCGCCGGCTATGATGGGAAAACAATTATCTGGGATGTGAGTTTCGTTGTTCCTTTTTTACCAAGAGTAGTCCTTGATCTTATTAGTAGCATCACTTACCTCCTTCGATAATTTTTTCTAGATATGGGAGGGTATACCAATCAAAGTATATGAAATCGGGCGATTTAAGTTGGTTGATGGAAAGTTTTCACAGTAAGTGACCGATGAAACATCCAGGATAAGATCATCAATATTCTCTGTTTTGTTTCCGGAGTTTCAGATGACTTCAGTAACACATGCATACGACTCTTGAGTTTGAAGCAGTCATGTTATGCATTTCCAGTGTGATATACAATATTCATATTTCATTCAGCAAAGACATATGTTTGTAAAGCATTTATTTAGTCACGTGAAGTGTGTGGAATAAGGTACTTATGATGATTTTTTTCCTTGTCACTGTGTAGAGATGGGACATCTATTGTGCTTTCGGATGAAGTTGGCCAGATATATTTTCTAAACACGGGACAAGGAGAGTCTCAAAAAGCTGCAAAGTACGATCAGGTATGGTGGATTTTGCATCCCAAATGCATAATCATTTTCTTATCTATGGCTGCAGTTTCTAGCAGATCCTCTATTGCTTTCTGATCCTTTGTCTTGTCTTGTTTTGTGTAAGTTCTTCCTTGGTGATTACCGTCCTCTTATTCGAGATACCAATGGACATGTTCTTGATCAGGTTGGTTTCATATATTTGGATGATTATATCTCCTGTTTTGTTTCTAGTTACTGTTGTTCTCTTTTGAGAGGCCTCACCGAACCATCATCGCTTTTATGCATTTTTTCTAGTTTTCCGAATTTAAAAGGCGGATATATGTGATTGATATCCTTGCAGTTTCATTGTTGAATAAATTTAAAGCTTTATAATTTCCATGGTGCAGGAGACTCAGCTTCTTCCCCATCGAAGGAACCTTCAGGATCTTCTTTGTGATTCAAGTTTGTATCCAAAATCTTATCTTTACGTCAGTTATGCCAGAAGTTGGTTATTCATGGCACATATTCCTGGTGTTTTGTTTAAAATTTCTAGGTATGATTCCGTATCCAGAACCTGACCAGACAATGTTTCAGCAACGCAGACTGGGTGCATTAGGAGTTGAATGGCGTCCTTCCTCGATAAAATTTTCTGTTGGCCCTGATTTTAGTCTAGGTCAAGATTATATTATGCCTCCTTTGGCAGATCTGGATAGGTTGATTGAGCCACTGCCTGAGTTTATAGATGCTATGTACTGGGAACCAGAGCATGAAGTTCTGAGTGATGACAATGATTCGGAGTACAATGCTGAAGTTTCCTCTGAAGGAGCTAAGGCAAGCCTATGTTCCAACTCTTCAAATGAACTAGAATGCAGTTCCGAGGACAGTGACGTTGAAAATATTTACGAAAATAGCTATCATCGAAAAAGAAGAAGACAACATCCTAGAGTATGTTTTGTTCGACTCATGCGAATTTGTTTTCCGTTATCTATTGACCAACTCCCATTTTCTCAGGCTGATGTGTCTACTTCATCTGGAAGGCGTGATAAGAGGATTTTGGAAGAGAATGATAGCTCGAATTATGGAAATAAGAGAACCAAGAACCGAAGAATTGGCGTGAAGGCTTCAAAAAGAAGATATTCTGATGTCAAGGAATCACGACCGCAAAGAGCAGCCGCGCAAAATGCTCGATCCTTGCTTTCAAAAATTTCTGGAAGCTCTTCGGATGAAGTTGATGATTCATCCGATAGTGACTCTGATAGAAGCGCATCACCTTTGCAACAGTTGGAAAAACCATCCCAGAAGCTGGAATCTCTTTCAAATGACAAACAAAATAAAAGATTGATTGTGAAGATCTCGGTTAAGAAGCCAACAGAATCTGTGAAAAGCAAGAGAGCTGTAATAAAGCAAGCTGATTTGGAGCATGTTTCTTCGAAATCTTTGGAGGAGAATCACAAAGTAATTGGTATATACTCTAGAGAATCTGGGTCAAGTTCTGTAGATGCAAAAGGTGCGTCATGTTATCAGGATATGTCCCCTTCTATGAATACGCCACAGAGAGAAAAGGCCAATAATCAGTTGATAAAATCTTCAGATCAGGACCAGAATATGTGCAACTGGAGGGAAGAGATTCCTCTTTGTGAATCCACCGAATTACCTGCGTCTGAGAACATTGAAGAAGCCCAAACATATAATGGGTGAGGGAAATCTGGTTATAATTACCAAGAAAACTATGCTCATATTAAATTTCCACAATATTTAATTCATTGTATTCTTTTGCAGGGATGAGGATTTGTCAAGAGTTGAGCCATTGTCTGGTCAGCTAAGACATTCTGATATAGATACTTCCTTGGAAGCCGAGGAGATTATTCCGAAGAAAGTTCGACGACTGAGATTAAAGCTTCGCCAACCCAGCAGTCCTCTAAAACAAGAGCCTGATGAGGTAGCAGATGATTTCGCAGATGGTGGAGAAGGGTTTGCATCCATAGCTCCCTCTTCCATGAATCCTATTATGGATTCTGAACCTGTGATAGATAATGTTAGATACTCTCCTGCACATGAATTTGAGTTTGGCGAAGCTACAGCCGATGTGATACGAAGAAAGAGATCCATGAGACTGAAGGCCACTTCAAGTCAATCTAGTGCAAGAAATAGTGTATTGCGTTTGAGGTCAGGCTCTGGATCTGTAGATAAAGTAAAGAAACAAGGAAATCCTTCCAAAAGCGTATATGATGGTGCATCACTTGAAGAATGGCCTTCTACTTCAAGAGCTGGGTCCCGGTCTGCAAGCGCCAGCAAACAAAGTCTTAATACTGCGATTAGGTTAAATAATGTGTCAAGGAAAATCTCATGGTTGATGTTGTCAGAACACGAGGAAGGCTGCCGTTATATACCCCAGCTAGGGGATGAAGTTGTTTACTTGAAGCAGGTATGTCCTTTTCTTTTGTCTGGTAGTTCCATGTATTAATTTTTTATAGATATGGAATAAATCAACTTTCTGTGGTTGTCGTTTTTAAGGGTCATCAAGAGTTCCTAGCAACTAGAGAATTAAATGACAGGGACCGATCAAGGTACCTTCCTAGAAACCTAGGAGCGGTAGAGTTTTGTAAAGTCGAGAAACTCAACTACGATACATATCCTGGTTCTGGCGAGAGTTGCTGTAAAATGACTCTCAGGGTGCTAGATTCGTCTTCAACACATGCCTCCCGCAAAGAGTTCCAACTAACACTGCCTGACCTCGTGAATTTCCCGGATTTTATTGTGGAGAAGACTCGATACGATGCTGCAATCAAGACAAACTGGGGAATAGGTGATGAATGCCGTGTGTGGTGGAGAAACGAATCGGGTGAAGGTGGTGCTTGGTGGGAAGGGACGATTGAGTCATCACAAGTTAAGTCTAGTGACTTCCCAGACAGTCCGTGGGAGAGATACAGAGTTGTCTATGAAACTGGGGACACGAATCTTCACAGTCCCTGGGAGTTTGACAATCCCCAGTTACCTTGGGAAAACTCTACTATGGGCGAAGAGCCAAGAGATAAACTACTTTCTTTATTTGCTGGACTAGTGAAGTCAATCAGTAGCAAGCATCAGGTTTTGTCTTCTGTCCCAGCCATTTCTCATCTTTCTTTTTTTGGTACCTTTTGCTTGCCTCCTAACCGGTACTTGTTTCTGTTACTATAATAATATTCAGGATAGTTATGGAATCCAAAAGCTAAACGAAGCTGCTCAAAAGATGGATTTCTGCAATAGGTACGCTTTGCTCTCTTTGCAATTTGAGTCAAATGCTATATTTGGTAACTCGTATGATCAAACCTGTGGGTATTCTTTGTAAGCGGTATGATTTCACTATATGTAAAAGTCAGCTTCGTTACACATGGAAATTTTGCAGGTTTCCAGTGCCTTTATACCCAGAGCTGATTCACCAGAGAGTAGAGAATCAGTACTACAGAAGTATGGGGTCGTTTAAGCACGACGTGGATGCAATGCTGTCAAACGCTGAATCTTATTTTGGTACTAACGCACATATGCTTGCTAAGATAAAGCGACTCCGAGATAAAATCACAAAAACATTACGAAAGGTTTCACAATGTTGATGGTGAAGATGATGGATATGGTGTGTTTGTTTTCTAAACTCCTTAGGCTGTGGCCATTATTTTTCTATAAGAATATTATATAGGGAAGGAAATGTAAGAGTTTTGAGTTTAGGAAAGAAAAGAAAGGTGGGTTTTCTTTGGGTGACACAAGGCACAAAGGTTCATGTTATAGAGAGATCGGGGTAGCTTTATTTCCACGAGACTAACATGTATGTAATAGAAATGTACTCTTTTGTCACAGGAGTGACATAAGGAGTCTCGTTTTATTTTGATAAGATGCATATGTTACTTGCAAGCTAAATTGTTTTTTTTTTTTGTTTTTGTTAACTACTGATGAATTCACACTCAAGAGAAATATCCTAAACACGTTCGTTGCTTCTTCTTAGAAGCCAAAAAGCCCTGTGAGAGAGAGAGAGAGAGAGAGTATAGGGAGGAGTGGATAGACACTTTATAATTACAGAGATACGATTTGTAGAATCGGTGTTCTGATGATTTTAGATGTCTGCTGTTGAGATTGGTGGTGTTTAATTTCTGAAACTCTTTTGAACCAAAGTTTAATTGTCTTTGAAAATCTTAAAAGTTGACTTTCTTTTTCTTATAAATTCCGTATGTGAGTTAACAAACATTGGTTGAGTAATTATTTACAAAGTTATAACTACATACATGAGTTCATAAAAACTTGTTTCTTTACTTTTTTTAGCAATCATAACATCATCTAAAACAAAAGCTCATGGAAATATGTTTTTTTTTGTCTATAACAGTAAACACATGATTTTTATCTATAACAGTAAACACATGATTTTGGAGATTAGAGTCCACCACATGAAAGGCATAGGAGTATTACTGAGTTTGTATATTTTCGCAACAAATAAAAGTGCAGTTCACATGAAAGGAAAAGAGATTCGTTCAGGGTGGGGGGAGGTTGAGGGGTGGGTTATTACGAAAACATTTAATGCAACCAACCCAGCAATCATCTCGCTGTAAACGCGCATCTCATTCCGTTTTCTTAATTAATTTATTTCAACCAAAAAAAAAAGGTTGCAATTAACCAATAGGTCTTTTGTTTGTATGCTTCTTAAATTTGAGTGTTGACTTTCCATCCTGGATTCATTTTTATTGTTTGTAGTT
The DNA here is from genome assembly GCA_905132765.1 of Moricandia arvensis. Lineage (NCBI taxonomy): Eukaryota > Viridiplantae > Streptophyta > Magnoliopsida > Brassicales > Brassicaceae > Moricandia > Moricandia arvensis. The sequence goes on along the minus strand of CAJHQP010004501.1, from coordinate 20,004 downwards.
AGCTTACTAAATTTAATGTTTTCCTACGTGAACCATTTTTTTGTTAATTATTTCGGGATAAAGTATAGTAGTATATAGTGCATGTGGTATTTACGTACTCGAATGAATATATATGCATATTGAATGATTGATCCGTGCTCTTTATAATCAAACCAAATAAAAAAGTCTCAGTACTCTCTCTAACTAAAAGTCTACACTGCTCATCCTTTCTCTCTCTAGATCTATAGATCTCACACATACATTGAGAGAGGGTGATGAAGATAAGGTATTGGCGGAAGTCAAGAGGATACGAAAGGCTACATGGCTCGGCTAAGAAGTCCAAATTGGGGAAGAGACGGTTTTGGAGGAGGATCAAGATAGTCCCGAAGCTGAGGGTCTTGAGAAAGACGACGTCCCCTAAGAAGCTTTTAACCCGGCTTCGTGATTCTTACGTCAATATGATGCTCCGCCTCGCCAATTCTCGGGCCACAGGGCCATCACTCGGGTATGGGTCCGGTTTAGGGTCGTCGAGGGAGTACTATGATGAGAAGAAGCTGGTGGAGATTTACAAATCCATGCTGATGGCGCAGGGGACCCTCGTACAGCGAAATGTACCTAAAACTTTCATCTGAATCTATTTTGTAATCTCACTGCTTAGGTAATTACATCGATAATATATACCCGTTACAAGTTGTGGTTGTAATCTGTTACAGTTACAAAAATACTAGTAATATGTTAATCAAATAATAGCGGATCCAACCCTTTTTTAAAAAAAAAATAGAAATGGTTTGCATTTACGTTGGAACTTCTAACTACATTTTTATCCTTTTTTTTTGTAATTCTTAAGTTCACATGGACGTGTTGGTTGACATCTTGTTTGCTTGACCAACTACAGTTTGTAATCGTATCTTTATTAGTGGTTACGATAAAGAGCAGGAGTAGTGCCATACATTAGCTGGTATCAGTCACGTTGCCATCCAGTTTCCCACTTATGAGATAGATGGTCAAGGCCAAGAGAATCTGAGTTTGTGGTGGGCCATGATCGTCGAGCTGCTAGCTGGGCTTCATGTTATTACTAAAGGGAGTAAACAATTGACTTTTCTATAAAGAAAGCTTAACAAAAAGTATGACTGACTCTGGGTTTAGCTCATAATGAGATATATGGGCCTTTTTCTGGATATGAATTATTAGGCTATGTTTTCTAATGGTCAATCTTATAACGTTGAAATGAAAAGGTAAAAGAAGATTGGAATCGAATAATAATGAAATTCATGGGTTGTTCGTTGCACTTTGGGCTGTCCACTGGAAACGAAAGTTCAATGTGTTTTTTTTTTTTTTTTTGTCTACAAATGACCAGAAAATAAAAAAATTATATTTATAAAGTATAGAACAACCAATCTAGTGTTATTATTAATAATAAGTTGTTAGTCAAGGCGTGCCCTATCTTTGCTCAGTCTCTGCCTGCAACGTGATTCGTCTGTCATTTCGAAACTCTCCACCTAAGGTTCTTTTTTTTTTTTTACGTTTACGGATTCGTTAAAATGTTAGTGTGTTTTTCCGATTTGAGAAATGAGCATTTTGATGATTCTTGCCTCGCCTCTTTGATCACTTGCTGTGTTAGGTAGGGTAGAAGGAACCCCCATGGCGATTTACGTCGCGTCACGGCGTCTCTCCAGCGGAACAGCTCTGCGTTATGCCACCGCTCTGAGATCTTATTCGACCTCCTCGTTTTCGTTTAGGGAGGAGAGGGACACCTTCGGCCCCATCCAAGTTCCTTCCGATAAGTTCGGGATCTCATCTTCTTCTTCTTTTTTGTTTTTGTTGTTTGAATGATCTCATATCCCACATAGAGGCTAATAATTCACAACAATGTTAAATTGTGTCAGATTGTGGGGAGCGCAGACTCAGAGATCTCTGCAGAACTTCGAGATCGGTGGTGAGCGCGAGCGTATGCCCGAACCTATCGTCCGCGCTTTCGGCGTCTTGAAGAAGTGCGCTGCCAAGGTAACCCCCTTATTATCTAATCAGATTTTTTCATTTCCCGTTTGGTTGGTGATGACTGATGAGCTTGAGTGATTTTAGGTTAACATGGAGTATGGTCTCGATCCAACTATTGGGAAAGCCATTATGCAAGCTGCACAGGAAGTAGCTGAGGGAAAGCTCAATGATCATTTCCCCCTTGTTGTTTGGCAAACTGGTAGTGGCACTCAGAGTAATATGAATGCTAATGAGGTTACATTCCCTCTTTCCACTTCTATCTTTCTTTCTTCCTTTCTTACCATCTCTCTTTTTATCTTACAAGACTAAAGGTAAAGGCTTTTGCTCTTTAACTTCACAGGTCATTGCTAACAGAGCAGCTGAGATTCTTGGTCGCAAACGTGGTGAAAAATGTGTCCACCCTAATGACCATGTCAACAGATCTCAATCTTCTAACGACACTTTCCCTACTGTACGCTTTTGCTTTCAATTGCTTTCTCTATGTCTTGTTCCTACTGTATTATTGATCTTGTTTTTTTCTTTCCTCATAGGTCATGCACATTGCAGCTGCAACCGAGATTAATTCAAGACTCATCCCTAGTTTGAAAACTTTGCATACCACTCTCGACTCTAAGGTCTGACCCCTCTTTCTCAATTGACCCTCTTGCAGCATGAAACTTGCCATTTTGAACATCTTCTGACCTTGACACTTTGTTCATTAATCCACCTGTTCTAGACCTATGTAGTCCTCTTCATTGCGTTTCTCAAACTTATCTCCGTTTCTGGCAGTCCTTGGAGTTCAAAGATATTGTCAAAATTGGAAGAACTCACACTCAAGATGCTACTCCTTTGACGCTAGGACAAGAATTTGGTGGCTATGCTACTCAAGTATGTTTTTTTTTTCCAGAAAATTGTGTTTGTCTTGCAAAACTGAAAACACACATGCAGTTTCAAAATTTGAATCTCATGATTGCAGGTTAAGTATGGGCTTAATAGGGTCACATGCACTCTACCCCGCCTCTATCAGGTCTGGAAATGATATCTTTGGAGGATATGCCTTTTTCCTGTACTTGTCCAATTTTTCACTGATCTCTAATATGCTAGAAATGTTTGGCCAGCTTGCACAAGGTGGGACTGCTGTTGGAACAGGATTAAACACCAAGAAAGGGTATATCTCATTTCTAACTTTATTCACATCCCATGTTCATCTCCTCTTAGTCCACTGTTGGTAATATCTGTACAGGTTTGATGTAAAGATAGCTGCTGCAGTAGCTGAAGAAACAAACTTGCCGTTTGTCACTGCAGAAAACAAGTTTGAAGCTCTGGTTAGCCTCTAAACGAGATAAGATGCTTTTGAATGGTTGATATATGAAATCAGTTGCTGAATTATTCTGCTATTTCCAGGCTGCACACGATGCTTGTGTTGAAACCAGTGGGTCACTTAACACAATCGCCACATCGTTGATGAAGATCGGCAATGATATACGTTTTCTTGGAAGGTATGTATGTATCCACTCGTTTTTCTAAAAAAGTATTTTTTCAGTAACGTACTATATGTTCTTATTGGTTAAACATGTTTTCGTATAGTGGCCCAAGATGTGGTCTTGGTGAGCTTGTTCTGCCTGAAAACGAGCCAGGAAGCAGCATCATGCCTGTATGAATTATGTCTTCCAAATTTGTTCTTCTGTCCTATTCCTTAATTTTGATTAAAATGATTTTTAATTTATTTTTCTCTCTCAGGGGAAGGTGAATCCTACACAGTGTGAAGCCTTGACTATGGTTTGTGCTCAGGTGAGTTCTGCTCATCAATACATGGTTACTTATATAGAAATTTAAGTTCTTCCTAATTCTTTTGAGCTGCATTTTACAAAATTGAAGGTTATGGGAAACCATGTAGCTGTGACAGTTGGTGGGTCAAATGGTCATTTTGAATTGAATGTATTTAAGCCGGTGATCGCAAGCGCTCTTTTGCATGTAAGTTAATCTCTTTCCCTTGTGGAATATACAAAAGATGTCAATCTGAGCCTTTTGATCTCGCCTATTTGACAGTCCATTAGATTGGTAGCAGATGCTTCAGCTTCATTTGAGAAAAACTGTGTGAGGGGAATTGAGGCCAACAGGGAACGGATCTCAAAGCTACTGCATGAGGTGAGCTTTTCTTCTCCTTTATTTGCCGGTCTTAAAAGTAGTGTATCCACATGGTGTGAAAATGATCACGGGCGGGAACTAATTCTTTTTTTCTTTGGTATGTATTTCTGTGTAGTCTCTTATGCTTGTGACATCATTGAATCCGGTAAGTCTCCAGATATTAAAATCCGCCTTTACGTCATCCATTTACCCACTAGAATTACAAATGAAGTTACATGTATGCTAAGTTTACGAATCCTTGTCTCTTTTTTTTACCAGAAAATCGGATATGACAATGCTGCAGCAGTTGCCAAGAAAGCTCATAAAGAAGGATCTACATTAAAGGTAAACATAAGAAACGCTTGATATGCTTCTACATCCTGAAATTATTAAACGTACTTGAAAGTTGATAAAGCTACAAGAGAAAACAGGTTCAGGCTTGTATTAACATGTTAGCAGTATACATAAATCCCTGATCCTGAACAGATCCCTTGGCTGTATCAGTTTGTGAAATCTAAGAGCTTTAAATTTTATCATACAGGAAGCGGCTCTGAAGTTGGGTGTTCTGACTGCAGAAGAGTTCGATACGCTTGTTGTACCCGAGAAGATGATCGGTCCCTCTGATTGATGTGTGTTACTATTTTTGGAGCCAAAGCTTCTTCTTCTTCTTCTTCTTCTTCTTCTTTAGGTTACTAATAAATGAGCAAATCCTGAAACTATAAAAATTAAAATATTCTTGAGAGGACGAGGGCAACGTTGTTTCTCGATTTTGGAGAGTTGTATCTCTTTGTATCCAATCATTTTTGTTGAATAGGAGTAACGAATAAAATACGTACGGTTTGTTTTTGTGTGTTTTTACCAGAGCAAAGTCCTTACCTCTCTGGCCTATAACTGATTGGTCGGGACTTGTGGATCCTTCGAATGTGCAATCCTTTCTTACATTATATTTTTGGGCTAATTTAGCAGTATCTGGGCCGTAAAGAATAAGCTTTACTGCTCTTTGCTAGGCCTTTAATGGAGCATAACAGATGACGTGGCAAAACGGGGACAGACACCTTTGGAACCGTTGAAACAAAAACCATGTCCGGCCCGCCAAAGTGGCCAACAGATTCAGCAGCCGCCGACACCGCTGTTTCTCCGAGACAATAACTTTATTGTCGGAGTTTATCATTAGAATAGTATTATTTGCTAACTTTTTTATTTCAGAACAAATAGTTGTGTCATGGTCACGTCCAAAGGTGTTTAATGTTTTGAAACTTGAATTTAGTTGTTTAAAGAGAATCGAAGCTGTTATGCATCTAAGATCGAATCAAAAGTAACATTTTATTACACACTTAAAAAATGTTAATGTAAAACAACAACAACAACAACTAGCAAAGAAACAAAAGAAGCATATGATTTGGTTGCGGAATTCGAAGGGGAATAATAAACCGGGAAAATAAATTAGTAGTCGGTGTCTTGGAAGCTCCAGAGATTACCAATGAAGCTGAGCTGAGGAGCATTGTTGGTAGAGGATTGGCCGTCGAGATAAGGAATATGATAGAATCTCATGTAATCCTCGAAAGCCATCAGCTCCTCCTCCGACAACAGTTTGACTTCTTCGTTTTCCTTGTCTTTAGGAAGAGGAGGCAGAGGAGGAGGAGGAGGAGACTGATGGGTAGCATTTATGAGATGAAGATCACCACCACCGCCTACTTCTTTATTGTTGTTGTTGATGATGCAGTTTCTTGTTGGGGAATCGTTTGGGAAATTGAGTTTGGCTTTCCCGCCACGGATTTGAATGGCTGCAGCGTCGTAGGCTCGAGCAGCTTCCTCGGGGGTTTTGAAAGTGCCAAGCCAGACACGAACACCTTTCCTCGGGTCACGAATCTCAGCAGCCCATTTTCCCCATGGCCTCTGCCTTATCCCTCTGTACATATTCTTCCTGCCTTTTTTCTTCTCCATCCCATCTTTTCTTTTTTGCCCACCAACTGTTCTATTTACCCTCCCTCATTAGTATGACCGAAACAACAAATGTGTCATTCTCTACAAAATAATGGGAGTTTATGTACCTGAGCAGACACGCTTCTCGATGGAGACAGAGCCTTTGTACCCGAGTTGGTTCGGATCTGGCTCAGCAAACGAAGGTTTCAATGACCAGATGAAATCAGAAATGACAGCACCTCCACACATACCTTTATCTCCAAACTTGAAAAAATTAGTCTAATCTTGTAAAAAAATGAATCAAGGTTTTTCTTTTGAAACAGAGAACACGAATGATTCCTTGTTAAGAGGGATCGGCTTTTTTTTTTTTTATAGAGAGAGACGAGTCAGAGGAGGCTTCACACTGTTGCAGTCTTTGCTTGACTACCAAGTTCTTCTAGAAACCTCTTGTTTTTTCTTTTTAATTTACAAACCCACTTATTTATCGTCTATAACGTAGCTATACCTTTTGCACCTCCACCAACTATGATCGTAATCCACATAATATATTTCCAACAAAATTGAAATATTTTCATTACCTTTTATATGAGCTAAGTACAACACTAGTTCAAAAGATTTGACACTATCTGTGTTCCAGAAAAAAAAAAACAGACACTATTTTATATACTGTATAATATACATGTCTTCCAAAATTTTGTGAAATCCACAAAGGGTTCTATCATCAACAAACACATACACATCACACACCAGCCCAATTTATCGTTTCGTCTGTTTATTATTGTCAAAGTAGACTGGGCCGACCAACAAACCAAATCGACCTAAGAGCCCATTATGATCGGATATTTATGACAAAATCAAACTATAGTAGTAATTCATAGAATACTAGGTTTTTATGTAACTGTGTCCCACTAATAAACACATTTTTAAATCTTGACAACAGCACACACCGAAACAAACAAAAATAAAATAGTTTTATAATTGAGCCAAAATATAGTTTTATAATCAAATCACCATATACATCACAATGATCAATTTTAGATTTTTTAGGTGAAATACTACTTACGTTGACACGAATTTAAACGTGCATCCAATCACGTCTCCTGCCCTCCCACATCTAATGAACAATTGTCTTACAATCTTTTAGGATATTTGTATCACATTTCTTCTATATATCTAAAGACATGTCTTCATCTCAAACTTTTAACCAACGAAACATCAACCACGAATTAAGAAAAACGCTTTTAACAATGACATCCTCAGGCACCGCCCCTTCCCTCCTCCTCCTAGGGCTGGTGATCGTTGTTGCCACTGTCGATTGCTACGTGACACCACCACCCACCACCTTCACCTCACCGGTTAAGACTCAATACTTGCCTAAACCAGTCACTGAAATCGCCATTGAAGGTCTCATCTTGTGCAAATCTGGCTACGAAACCTACCCTATCCAAGGTGCATGCATGTTTGAGTCGTTTCTTTTTAGCATGTTTTTTTTGTTTGATACACCTTAAACTACACATTTAATTTTGAACCCTAAAAATGTGAAGGCCCAAAACAGTTTCAGAATTTGTGATATCTTATCTGCATTTTTAGCAACGTATCTAAAAAAATATTCTATAATATCGTCCAAGCTCTGATTTCTACTTGGGATCTTGGCTTACGTTCTGAATCAAAACGGTGATGTAAATTGACAGGGGCCAAGGTTAAGGTTGTGTGTCCTATCGTGGACTCATACGGGAAGCTAGTTGCTAAGGTTACAATCTCTAGCTACCCAACAGACTTGAAAGGATACTTCTACTTTACCACATACGGACTCTCTCACAAGGTGAAGAACATCAACGCCTGCAGAGTGAAGCTTGAGAGCTCTCCGGTCTCCACGTGTAAGACTCCCACAAATGTCAACAAAGGTGTCACTGGTGCTCCACTTTCTTCTCACAGCTCCAACTTCCTTAGCCGCGACAACTTGAACATATACACCCTTGAACCTTTCTATTTCTCTAGCCCAGTCTCTCCCAAACCGGTTTACTAAGAATTACAATCTATCATTAATTTAGCCCATGGCTTAAATATGTTTATGTATATTGTTCAGTTTTACTCCAATCTATTATCTTTCTTCACAATTTGACTTAGTTTGGTGGATCGAAGTAAATTATAACCAGATTTGACTAAATACACTCCTGATAAAAAGAACAGTACCATAACTATTCTGATTTCTAACTTTTCTATTAAGACCTAAAACATAGTTGTATCTTCGTTTGGCCAAGGAGCCGTACACATGCTACTTTTGATGTGCAAAAATCCAATATATTTGACATTTCGAAGTGTGATAAACTTTTTACCCCAAAAGAAAAGAAATTATGCTGATATAATGTTTTATAACACGAAATAAATATAATGAATGTATGATATACCCAATCACACTAATAACAAGTGCTTTAAAAAAAAGTGCTTCTTATACTTGTATATTTGTTTTCGGTAGTAAGAGCAACTCCAATGGTGTTACTCCCATTGGAGTCCTTAGCCACTAAGAAATTATTTATTTATTTTTTGAATAGTTAAGAATTTTAATTTAAATTTGTTGTCCAATGGTGTTCTCCACTTAAGAATCTTTAAGGGTTCTTATTTCAAAAATCAAAACAAAAACTCAAATCTTAACATCATCAAATCTCTTATTTGAAACTTTATGATCCAAGCAAATTACATCAACAATACATCTATTACTCTCGAACCTTCCACGGCCATTGCCATCACCTAGATTATCAATTAGATTACATTTTCGAGATAAACCCATTAGAAAAGAAAAAAGGATTTACCTTTCTTGAAGTCGTGAGCTTTGGAGGAGCAGCGTAAGAGAGAGAGAATGAAACTCTGGGAAGGGGTTGATGATGAGGAGAAGCCAAGGAGAGTGATTTCTATTGCCTACATGCTCTAAGGCTAAAGCAAGGGACTTTGTTATTGGTTAACGCCATTGCAGAAAGCTTTAGGAGGAGGAAGAAGAGAGGGAGAGAGAGAGTGAAAACCTTGGTGTTTAGAGTGCCACGTCACTTAAGGATTTGATCCTTATTATCCCTTAGTTAAGGATCAATCCTTGCAAAAAGAGGTGAATTAATATTTTTTTAATCCTAAAGCACTAAGGATTAAAGTTTAAGGATTCCTTTTTTTTACCATTGCACATGCTCTAAGTATTACTCCATTTTTTCAAGTAACCGGTAAAAACTGCGGAAAAAGGAGATTTATAGTTAAATACACAACTCTAGACTACCCTAAATATGCAATATCAAGATGAGAATTTTCATGTTTACTATATTATTAGTATAATTTTTTATTTTTATTTTTATTAAATAGATATTTACATAAATATCATTTTTTTAAGAAACAATTTTTTAAAATCAACTAGAATTCTAAATTTTACATTCCTAAATCCTATCACACTTTATCCCCACCTCTCAACTCTAAACCTTAAATCTTAGATTAATTAACTCAAGGGTTATAAGTGTGTTTTTTTTCTCTTAAAAAATAAAAATAAAAATAATTAATGTAAACATGAAAAGTGGTACAAGGAAAATGGTATTTTTGACAATTTTCCCATAAAAAAATGCACATGCTTTATCCGCTTAATTCGAACTATATGACTGCTAGTGGGTTTTTCTTAAGTAAATACTTGTACTATATAATAAACGAAAATTAGCTGGTTAAAAATACAAATTATCTTTTACTCCAGTACAAAAGTCGTTTACATTTTCGTCGCTAATTAGATCAGTCGTTAATCAGTCGGTAAATAGCGACGGATTAACTACTAATTTTTCAATCGCTAAAAGAGTCACTAATCGATCGCCAAATTTAGCGACTAATTAGTGACTCCATTAGCGACTAAATTAAAAAAAAATATTTAAAAAAATAAATCACAAATTAAATCAATACTAAAAATAAAATAATAAAATAATTCACAAATTAATTAATTTGAAAATTAAAATTGATTTATATATTAGAATTGATTTACATTGTTACAAAACAAATTTACAAAACAAAAAAAAAACTAAATCTAAATCTAAATCTAAATCTAAATCTAAATCTAAATCTAAATATAAATATAAATATAAATATAAATATAAATATAAATCTAAATATAAATCTAAATCTAAATTTAAATCTAACGTCGTCAACATCCGCCAGCACCAACGCCACACCACCACCAACATCCGGCGGTTTGCTCCCGTCGCTGTCGGTCACCTCCCTCATTTTCTTACTTTTTCTCTCGTTGCTCATCTCCCTCATCCTCCTTGCTTCTTTGCTGTTCTCCTCTGAAGCTTTTCACCACCGCGGGTTAGATCTGGTGTTCTCAGCCTTGGATGAGCGGCGAGGCTAGGCGGTGAGGATGTGGTTAGCGATTCCTTTGGTTGAGTGCGGCGGCGGAAGATTAGATCTGGTGTCAGGTCTAGTTTACGGAAGAGGGTTCTTCTTCTTCCTCGTCACCTTGTCTCCTCCTTCTCGGTGGGGGTACCGCTTTGCTTGGTCCGTGCCGTTGTTGGGGTCCGATGGCGTGCTCGTTTAGATCTGCGACGCGGTTCCCGAAGGATTCTTCAGAGAGCTATCGGCTTTGTGTGGTTTGACCTGTTGCGGGTTCTCCGCCACAGGCGCGTGTGGGGGTGAGCATTGTCGGTCTTGTCAACCATGGTTCCTCTTCCCTGTGGCAGCACGTGTTGGTTCCAGCTAGTTTCAGGGCTGGATCTAGGGCTTGCTCCTGACCGTTTTTGACTCAAAGCGGTGCTAGCTTGGTTCTGGCTCTTCATTGCAGGTCTGGTGGTGTTCGTGGCGTCTCTGGTGGTCCTTCTCTCCAAATAAAGCTCGTCTACTTGGCCTCGTGTTTGCTTGAGTTGTTGTTTAGCTTAATTTTTTGCATCTTCTGTTCTTTGTCTTCTTTGTTGTTCTGTCAAAAAAAAAAGAGAAAGAGAAAGAAATACAAATAGATGCAATCTGGACCTTTCATTATATTTAATCTAATGGCTAAAATCATCGATCCACACATCAACTTTTTTAACCAATAGGAAGAGAGAGGGTGAGTGAAAAAGAAAATAAATCAGTTAAAAATTCTTTGTATAACTTTATTGTTGTATTGTCTTTGTTTATTTTTAATGAAGTGTAGAACTTCTTTAACAAAAAAAAGTTTATAAAATTTTAAAGAGGGTAGTATTTTCATATACTTTGATACTTTATGTTACAAAAATTGTTTTATGGTTTTATTTTTAGAAACTGTATAGGGAGTGATGGTTGAATATTTGGGTTTAGTGTTAATTGAAGGATATATAGTTAAGTTTAAAGTTTGGAGTTTGAAAAATATGAATTGATTTATAAGTTTAAAGTTAAATAATTGAAGTATATATGTTTAGGATTATAATATATAAGGTTTGGGGTTCAAAGTTTAAAGGATATATGGGTATATTAAAGATTAGTATGAGAAATAAGAATAAATTTACAATGTTAAAATTATATAATGGAAAGTATAAGGAGTTTAGAATATATATAAAGTTTAGATTTTAGAGTTTAAAATATATAAGATGGTTTGAAAATAAAAAAAGTGTATATAAAATGGGGTTTGATATGAATTTTGGTATTTGAATTATAATATAGTGTTTGAGTTATGTAGTTTAGGAGTTAGATTTGAGATTTGAAGTATACAATAGAAATTGAGATTAAGTTTGAAAAATTTAGATTTTTGTTGTTGTGATGTTTAGGATTTGTTGTTTAAGTTTAAGTTAAAATTTAAAATAAGAAAAAATTAGAGTTTTGAAGATTATGTTTAAAGTTTGGGGTTTTAAAGAAAATTTTCAGTTCTTATATATATATATATAATATTTACCGACTGTGTACCGACTGTTTTTGGCGACTGAATAGTGACGGTTTAGCTACTACATAAATCAGTCGGTAAACAGTCGCTGATTTAGCGACCGATTATCGACTGTTTTTTACCGACGACTATTTTAGTCACATATTAGTCATAAAATACCGACATTCTTATTGTAGTCGGTGTTTACCGACCGTTTAGTGACTGTTTTGTTGTGGTAGCAATTCCGTCGGTAAACAATCGGTAAACAGTCGATAAATATAGCTACTGCGTATTCAGTCGGTAAAAACAGTCGGTAAATACGTGTTTTCTTGTAGTGACATATCTTCCACTTCTCAGCCTCTAAACCAGAGGAACGGGATCAAAGAGGACGTCAACATTACAGACGACAGATCAGAGATTTTGACGCACGTGATGCACTCGAGGCGAGTCGCAGATATCGGGCTAGCCAAGACTCAGTCCAACGAAGATACCATAGTGAAGACTCAAACTATACCAAGGACGAACTTCGAAGTCAGTATAGCCGATCTAAAAATCGGGGAGACACCTATCTCCAGCATGAAGTTTCTTCCCGATCACGAGATACTCGTAAGGAACCATCAGACACATATCGACCTAGAGTTCGTAGCCTGCAACCATCTGGTTCCAGAGACAGAACGACACAAAGGAAAGATGAGCTACCTGAACCCGCAGTTCCTGTTTACAGGGGGATTCCCCTTCAAGAGATCCAAACCCACGTACCTACAGAAGTCTTTAATGAAGCAGTTAAGGAGGTGAGGGAAGCTATATCCCAATATACTCAGTGTGACGATCCTACTGAAAGCGCAGCGCGCAGAGAGAGAATGAGAAAAGCAGAAGAAGAAGGCGAAATAGAGGAGACTGCAGCGCTTATGATCCAAGCTACCTTGGGGACTCCCGAAAACCAACCACAACCCATGGGAAACTCTGGTTCGATAGAGCGAATCCCAGCCACTCTTAGACTTGGACCTACGGTACAACCCGAAACTGAGGTGCCACAGGATGCACCTAGGGAGACAATCAAACGAAAAACAGGGAGGCTTACAGGAAAGCGTAAGATGCAAGCGAGCCCAAAACTACTAAAGGGCTCCAGTTCAAGGAAACGGAAGGTACTGCAATCAAAACCACCTATCGCCAGAAGAAGACTGAATCCAGAAAACAGTCAAGGAACCCTTCGTACCCCAAGAGCAACTACTTCTCGAGGATCAAGCGGCCGAGCAGATGGGCAGACAAACTCGGAGGACCAGCCAATTTGTAACTTAATCCCAAGATCAAGAAGAAGAAGGATGGATTTTCAAAATCCATCTTCTCTCGTTCCTTAAAAGTTTTAAGCTGGAACTGTCAGGGGTTGGGGAGTCCCCGGACAGTTCGTCGATTACGGGAGATGAAGAGAGACATCGTTCCCGACATCTTATTTCTCATGGAAACAAAAAACCCCGACAGCTTTGTCATGAAGAAGACTGACAACCTACAATATGAAAACAGATACTTGGTCTCGCCGGTGGGTCATGGAGCTGGCGGCTTAGGCCTTTTCTGGAAGCAAGAAGTTAACCTTCAAGTTTTATCTGCCACAGCAAATTGTATTGACACATATATTTTATTTGAAGGAAAGAAATTCTTTGCCTCATTTATCTATGGCGACACAGACAAGTCTCAAAGAAAAGAATTATGGTCCAGCCTGCTTGATCGGAATCGTGAACGAGAAGCACCTTGGTTCTTAACTGGTGATTTCAATGACTTACTTAATAACGAAGAAAAAGATGGAGGCTCACTAAGAGGAGAAGGATCTTTCACAGATTTGAGGACCTTCTTTTCTGAAGGAGATTTGTTTGATCTTCAACATTCTGGATATTTCCTATCGTGGAGAGGCAAAAGGGGCGATGATCTGGTTCGTTGTAGACTAGATCGCGCAGTGGCAAACAGCGATTGGGCGGAGCTCTTCCCGACTGCAAGATGCCAATACCTCTCTTATGAAGGCTCGGACCATAAGCCTTTAATCTCTTTCTTCGAGCCCGACAAGAAGAAGAGAAGAGGGCTGTTCCGTTATGATCGAAGACTGAAAAACAACCCAGAGGTGAAAGCTCTTGTGTCCGCGACATGGAAGAAGGGGTGTTTTAGAACTGTCAATGACAGAATCACAGCTATTAGGTCGAGTTTAATTGAATGGAGCAAACAACAGTCCCTGAATAGTAGAGCTCGTATAGAGGAGAAAAAGTTTCAGCTTGAACAGGCTTTAACGGACCCTGCCAATAACACTGAACTAATCTCTACGGTGACTAAGGAGCTTGATGAGGCTTATGCCGCTGAGGAAAGCTATTGGAAGCAAAGAAGCAGGAAACTCTGGCTGAGCCTGGGAGACAGAAATACCGGATACTTCCACGCTGTGGCAAAGAACTGGAAGAGAGTCAATGCACTATCAGTGATCGAAAATTCAGAAGGTGAAGCTGTGTACCAAGAAGACCAGATAGGGAAGGTCATTATCTCTTATTTTCAGAAGCTTTTCACATCTCTAGGCGGAAACAGAGCGGAAACCGTTAACTACGCCCTGTCTCCAATGATCTCGGCCGAAGCAAACGAAGGGCTAATTCTCAGTCCATCCGCAGCGGAAATCAAAGAGGCTGCTTTCTCCATTCATGCGGACAAAGCCCCCGGACCGGATGGATTCTCGGCCAGCTTCTTTCATACAAATTGGGACAACATTGGGCCTGAGATAGTCAAAGAGATACAACAATTCTTCGAGACGGATAAGCTGCCGGAAAAGATCAATGAGACCCACATCCGCCTCATCCCGAAAGTGACTAGTCCCAAATCGGTAGCGGAGTATAGACCCATTGCTCTTTGCAATGTCTATTACAAGATCATCTCCAAGATTTTGACCAAGCGCCTCCAACCGCTACTATCCTATATTATCTCGGAAAATCAGTCCGCTTTCATACCAGGTCGGGCTATCTCGGACAATGTTCTTATCACTCACGAGGTCCTTCACTATCTCAAGACTTCAAAGGCTGAGAAAAGAGTGGCCATGGCGGTGAAAACCGACATGAGTAAAGCCTACGACAGACTTGAATGGGACTTCATCCAACTAGTGTTACAACGCTTAGGCTTCCACCCAAAGTGGATCAACTGGATCATGCAATGTGTATCTACTGTTACCTACTCCTTCCTCATCAACGGCTCGCCTAGAGGAAGAGTCACACCGAGTAGAGGTATCCGTCAAGGAGACCCTCTCTCACCATACATTTTTATTTTGTGTAGTGAGGTCCTCTCGGGTTTATGTAACAAAGCACAAGAGGATGGTTCCCTTAAGGGAATCCGAGTAGCACGAGGGAGTCCTCGGCTCAATCATCTCCTCTTCGCGGATGATACATTGTTTTTCCTTAGAGCAAACAAGGAAAGTGGTGAGGCCCTAGCTAACTTACTGAAGCGCTATGAAGAGGCCTCGAGACAGACCATTAATCCAGATAAGTCCTCGATAAATTTCTCAAGACATGCGCCCGGCAGCCTTAAGACTGCAGTCAAAAACGTGCTCTCAATCCAGAAAGAGGGCGGACATGGAAAATATCTCGGCCTCCCGGACCTATTTGGTCGGAAGAAGAAAGACCTCTTCGCTTCTATTGTGGACAAGATGAAACAAAAAGCTTGTGGCTGGTCCAACAGGTTTCTATCTACTGCAGGAAAAATGACTATTCTTAAGAGTGTCCTCTCAGCCGTCCCATCTCATGCCATGTCATGCTTCCAACTCCCTATATCTTTGTGCAAGAAAATTCAATCCACCCTCATTCGATTCTGGTGGGACAGACAGATAGGAGAGAAGAAGATGGCATGGATCGCTTGGTCAAAAATGATCCAGCCAAAGGAGTGTGGAGGCCTAGACTTCAGGGATATACAAAAGTTCAACGAGGCTTTCTTAGCGAAGCTAAGCTGGAGACTTATCACCCACCCGGAAAGCTTGCTAGGGAGAGTTCTCCTTGGAAAATACTGCAACGAAGGAAGCTTCTTGGACTGCTCGGAAAAATCTGCCATCTCTCATGGATGGCGGGGAATTCTGATTGGGCGGGATATTATTGTAAACTCAGCAGGGTGGGAAGTAGGGAATGGAACAAGCATCAACATATGGGAGAAACCATGGCTCAGTGTGTCTGAACAATTGAGGCCAATGGGACCAGCACCGAAAGATCTGCTGCATCTCACAGTTTCGGATCTCCTCCTCCCCGACACCAATGTTTGGGACACTGCCAAAATCCAGAGAGTGCTTCCTTTCGAGGAACACAGAATTCTAGCGATTAAGCCGAGTTTAACCGGGGTTCCGGATAAGCTATCATGGCTAAGCACTACCTCTGGGAATTACTCAACAAAAACAGGATATGCTGCAGTCCTCTCTTCTCGATTTGCAGAAACGGGTGACCCTATTTCAACACCCGATAGATCATCCTTGGACTGGAAAAAGAATGTCTGGAAGCTCCAAACAACTCCGAAGATCAAGCTGTTCGTCTGGAAAGTGCTACACGGTGCCATTCCTGCAGGCGAGGCTCTAAGATCACGTGGAATCAATGTTGATGGATTATGCAAACGTTGCAAGCTGTCCGAATCTATTGATCATCTGCTTCTTCATTGCTCTTTTGCAAAACAAGTATGGAATACCACCCCTGTCTGCCCAAGAGTAGATTACAGTGGATCAATAGATTTGAGAAGCGTCTGGCCCGAGCTTTGTTTGAAGAAAAGTCTGCCACCGACCGGAGTTTCATCAGGATCGCTTGCTCCATGGATCCTTTGGCAAATTTGGTTAGCGAGAAACAAGTTAGTGTTTGAGGAAAAGATTATAACAATTGAAGAAACCGTTTCCAAAGCAGTTGCTAGTGCTCAAGAGTGGATAAACAGTCAAGACCAGCTAACCCAGCCGAAGCGATCTGTTTTCCACCCGACATCATCTCAACCAGACTGTGTTTTACTCAGAACGGATGCGGCCTGGAACGAAGATAAAAAACTTGCAGGCCTAGGCTGGACAACGAAATGGCGAGATAGAGAGTCATGTTTCTCTTCTACTGCTTACCATGTCGCCACACCGCTTATTGCTGAAGGACTAGCTGTGCGAGAAGCTCTACTGAAATGCAGGGACAACGGTCTCTCAAAGATCAGGTGTGAATCAGACTCAGCTACCCTGATCAAGGCTATCAACTCAAATTCTCCTCTTGTTGGTTTATATGGTATTCTAGCAGACATTAGCTCTGTAGCTTCTTCTTTTGAATCCATCTCTTTTAACTGGATTTCTCGTGAGAGAAATGGTACTGCGGATGGATTGGCAAAGAATGTACTATCTTCTGAACTTGCCTTTTTGGCTTCGCCAAACTTTGCTTAGTGCGGAATTAATATAAGTTGTGTTTCAAAAAAAAAAAAAAAAATCTTCGTTTGGCCAAGGAGCCGTACACATGCTACTTTTGATGTGCAAAAATCCAATATATTTGACATTTCGAAGTGTGATAAACTTTTTACCCCCAAAAGAAAAGAAATTATGCTGATATAATGTTTTATAACACGAAATAAATATAATGAATGTATGATATACCCAATCACACTAATAACAAGTGCTTTAAAAAAAAGTGCTTCTTATACTTGTATATTTGTTTTCGGTAGTAAGTATTACTCCATTTTTTCAAGTAACCGGTAAAAACTGCGGAAAAAGGAGATTTATAGTTAAATACACAACTCTAGACTACCCTAAATATGCAATATCAAGATGAGAATTTTCATGTTTACTATATTATTAGTATAATTTTTTATTTTTATTTTTATTAAATAGATATTTACATAAATATCATTTTTTTAAGAAACAATTTTTTAAAATCAACTAGAATTCTAAATTTTACATTCCTAAATCCTATCACACTTTATCCCCACCTCTCAACTCTAAACCTTAAATCTTAGATTAATTAACTCAAGGGTTATAAGTGTGTTTTTTTTCTCTTAAAAAATAAAAATAAAAATAATTAATTTAAACATGAAAAGTGGTACAAGGAAAATGGTATTTTTGACAATTTTCCCAAAAAAATGCACATGCTTTATCCGCTTAATTCGAACTATATGACTGCTAGTGGGTTTTTCTTAAGTAAATACTTGTACTATATAATAAACGAAAATTAGCTGGTTAAAAATACAAATTATCTTTTACTCCAGTACAAAAGTCGTTTACATTTTTTATTTGGGAAAAGAAGTCGTTTACATTTTCTTAGTTATGCTAACAGTTCAACTCCATTAAATATTAATGGCATCGCATGGGTTTCTTCACGCGTTGTATGAGAATAACGACGCCGATTCAAGACTTTCTTTTTAAAAAGTTTGGTGGGAACCAAACTTGAGAATTGAGACACGACTTAATTTTTAATAATAAGTCAGCGTCAATGCGTACCAAATTTAGTTCCTTTTCATTTATGTAAATTTACATTTATGAATTATCCAAACCAGAAAATCAACATTCCTCCCGTTTTTTTAAAGTGTCATTTTTCACATTTTACACGGATTAAGAAATTGCAAAGTATACTGTTATACCTTATTAGTGTACAATTAATTAAATAAATTAAAATTTTATGAGTTATGTTTAATGGCAAAAAATTAAATATAAAATCACATTAAAATATAGAATATCACTCTTTTTGAAACAAAAAAATAATCATAAAATGACACTCTTTAGAAAATATATTGTTGATCTGTCACCTATATTTACCACTCTCATCATTTTAATTGATAAGCTCTTTAAAATTTCCACACATTTTATTTTTAATGTTTAGTCATAGATACATCCTATTTAGCAATGTCTCATCACTCTAAACCAATACTAATTGTATAAATCGTTAGTATTTATGAAATTTACAATATATCTTCATTAAAATAAAAATGTATACATACTTAAAATCTATTTTTTGAAATAAAAACTAACAAATTCATTTACTTAAATAGATAAAATGTTAGTTTTACAGCTATTCTATAAATAATTTAGTTGATGATGATATATTCACTTATTAAAAATACAAGTGGCCAGAATTCAAAATTAAATGTAATTCGTCGCTTATTGATCAAGTTCAACTTTAAAATGTTAATGCATATCTCAGTCACAATTTTAAAAATAAAAAGTTATAAACATTCGTCACCATGAAGTTAAGAAATATTTTTTTACCAACAATAGTTATACTAAATTAAATTAAACTCGACTCCAAAACTAAATAAGAGACATAAAATATAGTTGTCATGATAGTTTGCTTGCCACTGTGTTTGTTGTTTTTATATATTTGATTACAAAATTATAAAAATAACTACTTACATTTTTAAAGGTCATTAATATAAAAATACAAATCTGTGATTTTATCGATGTAAACGTAACATTTACTAATTGGAAACCGTGTGTTATAAAAACCATATTCATAAACAAACACTGGAAGAGATACCCTCTACTAATGTTTAGGGAAACAAATTAAAAATTCAAGACATTAATCGAAAACTCAAAGTTAGTGGACATTATTTTCATAGTTTGCCGTCAATTAAAATAAATCTCCTACCTCCTACATCCAAATAATTATAATGTATAACATGTTAGTAAATTTTAATTCATATTGAGAGAAGAATTTATGGTCACATACATGTCTAGTCAATGAACTAAAAGTAAGATGATCAATATTTGTCGAGAAAGAAAAATATATCAATATCTAATACATTCTGTTCAAACGGATTTGATTTTATATGTCACCATGTATACAAACATATCCAAAATTCCAAATACAGGTGTTGGCTGTCCTCTTATTAAGTCTTAACCCAAGAACAAAAGCTCTCTACCCAGCCAATGAAATGCAACAAGATTAGTTAGTTGATCAAATAATTGAATTTGGTACAATTATATATTTTAAAAAAACACAATCTCATTCGTTGGCAACAAAAAACAATATATATATATATATATATATATATCATTTATATTTAGATCCCAAAACATGTTGTGAAACATGTCATTCCATTAGAAGAATTATTATTTATGTTATTTATTCTCATATGCATGGAAACTTCCCTGCAAAAGGTGAAGTATTTTAACCGAATTCTATTGAGATAATTGGCTAAAGTGCCTATTTGCCACCTATAATTAGAGATTTACCCATGAT